>OZ023315.1:31592618-31816622 GCA_964007375.1 Ophion obscuratus
AAAAATAAAAAAAAAAAAAAACAAAGTCTCGATTCGCTGTGTACGCGCATTTTTACGCTTGTGCGGGCTATGTGTACACATAACCAAATCGAGGGGACTCTTTAACCTCTATCTGACAACTCGCGCGTACTTCAGTCCGTATATCTTTATATATATAGATATATATGCACACGTGAGAAAAGTCCAGGGTAAGAATCGTCGAAATCGTCCATTCGCTTCTATATACCCTCTGATATTTGAGAGACCAACCATATGTATATATGGACACATCGATGCAAAAAAATACGGCGAGGTTTCGAATATTATTCGGGAAGAAGCTCGAGACTCCTCCAAATCACGAAATTTCTTTGAAAAACCTCAAGAATCCGCCAAATTGCGAAATTTCTATTTAAAAAAGCTCAAAAATCCTCCAAATTACGAACTTTCATAAAAAAAAAATAGCCTAAGAATTTTCCGAATCACGATTTTTTTTCTCAACAACAAAGAGTCTTCGAAAGAGTTTCTTTTTTTCCGTGAAAAAACGTTTATGTAACATTGAGACAAACATATGTAAAAATTTCGCGAACAGAAAATACAGCAAAGAAATTGTGAAAGTTCCGCGTACCGCGTGTTTGTGTGTCCATGCGTAGCATAGCGGAGTTACAGTTAATTATAAAGAAACCCAAGAAAGCTATATTGTACGATAAAAATTTGCAGCGGCGCGTTCGGTTGGGCGTTAACGGTGTCGCGACAGAGGAGGAGGGCCCCGTCGAGGTACGCCGTGAGTTTCGATGGCCGCGGAGACAAAGCCGTCGGCGGCGACGGCGAGGAAAATCTGAAAGGAAGCTGGTCGCCGGTGTCGAGAGTGCGGACGGCGGCAGAGGTGGCGACGCGGGAGGCGGGGAGGGAATGCGAAGTATCGGAGGGATAGTCAGCTAACATGAAAACGGAGAAGAAGAGCAACGAGTCGAGCTGCATGACAAGCGTGGTAATAAAGGAAGAGCCTGACTCGGAGAGCGTCAAGATAAAAGAGGAGACGAGCGGCGGCATTGGTGGCGGCGGCGGCTGTGCTGGCGGCGGCGGTTTAAAGAGCGAGGATGCTAGCGGCGAGGAGAACGTCGATTGTCCAAGGGATACCGGTCTGGATCCTAGCAACGGAGAGGCTAACATGCCGGGCGATAGCCAAAACGGCCCACCTCCCAATCAGTCTTTATTGAATAACGTTAAGCAGGAGAACGAGCTGAACAATCAGTCGGACGAGTTACCAGCCGGTATGAAAAAAAGACTTGAAACGAGAAAAAAAAGTAAACATTTCGCAGCTATATATGTAACGTAGATGTAACGTAGTCGTGTACGCGGAGAAAAATTGACAATGCGATTAACGCCAGATATTGCCCGGCTGTATGATCATCAGAGTTCGCGATCGTTGAAAATATCCAACCGTTACGACACAAGCGCGATTTCGTTATTGCCTAGCGCATCAGTTTTTCTCCGTGAACGCAATCGTAACGTAGAAATCTCCTCGTGCGTCGCACGAAATTATTTTGGAAATAAGACTTCACGGCCTGCGCGCCCGATAACACGCCGGGTGTTTTTTCCCCCGAGTCGTATAAAACAGTTGTGTGTTTTCCGTTTCTTTTTTTTTTTTCGCTCTCTTTCCTCAGATGGTATACAGCCGCTGGTGAGCAACGTGCTCGGTAAACAAATGGGAAGCGGAGCGGGAGGCGGCGAGGCCCAGTACATGCAACAGCAGAGTCAGATATTCGTTTTCTCGACGACCCTTGCGAACAAGGGAGCCGACGCTGTACTGCAGGGTCAATATCCGTCTATAATCGCCTATCACTGCGCTCAACCAGCCACCAAGAAGTATCTCGATGTACGATGGGTATTGCGTGCACTACGAAAACACGAACCGTCCACCCTTTCACCAACTCGCTGTTACTCGAAACAACATTTTTCTTCAACTTCCAATTTGAATGGTCCCACCGTTGTCGTTCAACTATGATTGTGCACATTCGAGTCTACGTTTCTCAGGCCTACGTGTCCGAATAATCGAGACAAAATTACATTTCGGAAGATAACGTACGACGGATGCAAAAACTTATGAAAAAAAGTGTTCTTGGACAATGTACGGGAAGAATAAAAATGGAATGGTGTAAACGGCAGACGAATGCACGCCAACGTAGATGGGGTTATGATCAATTGGAAGAATAACGCAAACAAGCCCAAATAGAATCACAGAACCGCGAATAGAAGCCAATAGCGCCGAAAAAGGACCAAACACAGGCGAACAGGCTCACCAAAGCCAAACGACAGCAGATAAACTCGAATAACTTCAAACAAGGGTGACGTTGAAGTTTGCATTGTTGGAATGGAACGAAAATGATTTTTGTATTGTTTCGAAAATTTCCTTTGACAGATTAACGCTACGAAAATCACGAAAACATTTTTCAGGATGCTTATTTACCAATTTACAACAAACCTGCAAAATATGATTTTGGATAATAATGAAAATAAGAAATTGACGAGAATTTTCGTTGCGTTCCAACGACGCAAACTTCAGTCCCATAAACATGGTCAAACAAACTCAGACAGACCTCAATGAAACCGAACAGCCCAAATAATACCAGACAGGCCAAAAAAATGTTCACCAAATTCAAATAACAGCGAACAACCCCAAAGAAACAAAAAAAAAACACCGACCAGATCCAAACGAAACCGAACAACCCTAAATAATACCAGACAGGCCCAAAAAAATGTTCAACGAACCCAAACAAGACCGGCCCGAACAACCCCGAACAAATTAAAAAAACACTTCATCATATCGCTTGCTACGAAACAGAAACCTATTTATTTTTGACAGGCTCACAGTGTCCGCCGCTATTGTTCACACGCGATCTATCGTCAAAGTTATTCGCGTTAAAATTATTTGTACGCGATACAACCGTTCGTCTTATCATTGATCGTTGTTGAATTTCCAGAAACATCCGAACAAGGTGAACCAGTTTCGTCACAATCCGGCTCAATGGCTCAACAGTCTAGCGATGATGAAGCAAAAGGGCCACCAGGGCGGCGGTGGCGCGAACAGCGGTTTCCCAACGGAACAACCGCCCGATTTGCCCACCATCGATCCGAACGCACCCTCGTTCTGGAACGATCAAACGAACATAAGGAATATAAACGGCGGTAATCCCGAATCATCGTTGGACGATACAAATATAGACGTGCCTTGCCTCGTGCCGAATTCACCGAGCAATTCTGGTGAGCCGAATGCGAAAGCACACAAGACCCGCGACGAAGGGCGAAACAACGTCTTTAACTCTGTCAGCTTGAGGCCTTAGGCCACAGTAACGGGTATAAAATCATGTGCGAATTAAACAATTTTTTTTTTTCACATGAAAAAGTGATTTCCTCATAAAATTAATTACACGTCTATTTAGTATGAATATCAAGCTGTTGGAAAATATATATATTTTTTTCGATGTACAAAATGGCCGACTACTCGATACTTCTCAAAACATCTTTTTTCCAATTGGAGTGACAAATAACTTCAACAATTTTCACTCAATTTACTTCCAATTTAAAAGTTATGTTCCTAATTGCATTTCGCAGAGAAGTACGTACGGAATTTCTGATTAAGGGGAGATATGCACCTAGGAGCCGGAAAAAGGTCATTTTTGTGAATTTTGTCAAGGAAAACTATTTGAAATTTTGGATTGGGGTTTTAGTTATCTAAAAGTATATACATTCAAAAATATGTTCAATTTGCTTTATTTAAAAATATCAAAAATATACAAAGATATTGTATGATCCTTGGAGCGTCGTAAAAAAATCCTGCGTACACGGTACCCACTGGCGTTTCTTCAAAAATCAAATGAAAAAAAAAACCCGAAAAGATTATTAAATTAGATACTATAATCTAGTACTTGTCATAGCAGATTTTGAAAATATCGGTTTATGACAAAATGGCGGACGTTTGAACATAGTGATTTTTGGGCCAAAAATTAGTTACTATTTTGCCTGTAAGACAAAAACTAAGTAACGGAAAACAAATCCTATCACCAGTACTAGATAATGGGGTATAGAATAATCACAAAAAACCTCAAGGCAATCGGTTCATTGGTTTTCGAGAAATTTTGGGTACCGATTTGAAAACGTGGTTTTGAGAAAATCGCGTTTGAAAATTTAGGAATAAATAAATCATGACATATGTCAACTTGCATGGAATCATCGATACCAGGCCAGTATCGGAAAACAAATCCTATCACCAGTACTAGATGATGGGGTATAGAATAACCACAAAAAACCTCAAGGCAATCGGTTCATTGGTTTTCGAGAAATTTTGGGTACCGATTTGAAAACGTGGTTTTGAGAAAAACGCGTTTGAAAATTTAGGAATAAATAAATCATGACATATGTCAACTTGCATGGAATCATCGATACCAGGCCAGTATCGGAAAACAAATCCTATCACCAGTACTAGATAATGGGGTATAGAATAACCACAAAAAACCTCAAGGCAATCGGTTCATTGGTTTTCGAGAAATTTTTGGTACCGATTTGAAAACGTGGTTTTGAGAAAAACGCGTTTGAAAATTTAGGAATGAATAAATCATGACATATGTCAACTTACATGGAATCATCGATACCAGGCCCATAGTGTAGGTCTTCTACGGTCGACGGAATGTTCATAGCTTCTAAATCCTCGACCTTGACCATCTAGGTGTATATCTCTCGTTAATCGAAAACTTTTCATTTTATGAGCAGTTATAACGAAATTTTTCACTCAAAATTCATTTCTTAAGTTCAAATACCTACAACTTTTGAATGAAACAATATTTTTTAAATTCCGTACGTAATTTTTTAAATTCCGTACGTGCTTTATCATCATAAGAATAAGTTACTATTCGACTTATAGCAAGACATTTTCTTTCACCGACTTTGAGCGTATAACGTAAGCCCACCTCTGGCACGGCCATAGAGTACCTAAAACTTGACGGGTTTTTCTCGAAACAGCTTTTTTCCAATTGGCGTGACAAATAACTTCAGCAATTTTCACTCGATTTACTTCAAATTTAAAAGTTACGTCTCTAATAGCATTTCGCAGAAAAGTACGTACGGAATTTCTAATTAATCGAAAACTTTCCATTTTACGAGCATTTTTATACGAAATTTTTCACTGAAAATTCACTCAAATACTTACAACTTTTGAATAAAACAATATTTTTAAAATTCCGTACGTACTTCTCTAGGTATCCTAATGTAGCTTGACGAAAATTATTGTTTTTTGTTCTAGGTAAAAAATTGTGGATGCTAAATGTCACGCCGCGGAGTGCCTAAAAAAAGTTAAATGAAAATATTAGTAGTCGGGCATTTTGTACATCGAAAAAAAAAAAATTTAACGGCTTGATATTCATACTGAATAGATGTGTAATTAATTTTCTGAGCGAATCACTTTTTCATGCGAAAAAAATGGTTAAATTCGCAAATGATTTTATACCCGTTACTGTGGCCTAAGGCCTTAACTGGACAAAAAAAAGAATGTCCAGACACTAGATTCTCCCTGTATTCGGCGAGATGGCAGCGGTAAAACGGAGCCTGTTTTTTTCTTCAGCAAACACACAGACACCCGCGAATCCCGTGATGGGCCACAGTCCAAATCTCCTGGGAACGACGAGTCCCGGCCCTGGCGGACTCCAGCCGTCCCTACAGGGCGTCAAAGTACCCGACGAGAATCTCACGCCCCAGCAGAGACAGCATCGCGAGAGCCAACTCGCGACCATTAGGAAAATGCAAATGATTTTTTTTCCCGAGCACAAGGACGACTCGAGCGGCCCGATGGATCCGTCTCAGGGCACCCCACCGTCTTCCGGACAACCGACGAACGCGCCGCCTGTTAGCGGGCCCGGTCAGTGTCCCACATCCATGGATTGGCACAAGTTGCAGAATCAGTTTCTCGACAGCAAGAACAAGGTCATTTTTCTCGTACTTTTCTATTAGTTTTTATTCTTCTTCGATATTACCTTCCATTTTTTACGGGACGAAGATTCGAGCACCGCGCACGCTTCTGAACTTTTTTTGTGCTACGTGCTCGAAGGCTTGAGGGGCTATACCAGTGTGAATGCTGAAAATTTGGATGATGTTCGGCAATTTTTTGGAAGCAAAGTACTCAATTAAATGTTTCGGAAAATTAAGAATATATTTGGCTATATTTGACCTTTATTGCATAATTTTTTCATAGAAAAATATTGAGATCCAAGCGACTTATGCGCTGCCTTCGGAGGCGCCAAAAAAAGTTCCTCCACTGCTGACATGATTCCGGCCGATTGAGTAGCTGAAACCGAAAAAGGAAAAAAAAATGTCGTTAAACTGGAAGGTATTTTCTGGACAATGACGTAGGATTTTCGAAAAATATCAAAATATAACAAAATGGCGTAGTTATGAAAAAAAGTCAGTTTTCTTGCCTATAAAATGGTGGTTTTTTTCAATGCCAAATCGTCAATTTTCATCCAATCAAAAATATCCTACGTCATTGTAGAGTAAATATATTCAAGAGTATTCAGTTTAAATTTCAAGTCGATCGGATAACTGCTCTTTGAGTTACAATGTCGGCAAATTTGAAAAATCTCATTTCGAGAAAAACGCGTTTAAAGATTTAACTATCGTTTTTTGCAAGATAAAATGATAATGATATTCTCGAAAGTATAAGCTGTCGAAAAAGGCCCAAAAAAATCGATTTTTTGAAAGTGTCACACTGGTATAGCCCCTCAAACTATACCAGAATATCTGCAGTAGAAAAACACGATTATTCGAATCGGAATTGGAACTGAAATCGAGCCGGATAATCAAAATGCAATTTTTTTCTGAAGGGATAATAATATAAAGAAGGGATAATAATAATAATATAAAGGATAAATAATATCAGTGACAATATAAATTTTTTGAACGGATAATAAAATAAAGCAGGGATAATATAAATAAATTTTGACGAATATAGATACAGTTAAAACCCAGTTTGCGTCTTGTCGCGTTTTCCCTAGTAAAAAGTACTTCTTACCGAACGCCTTCATCACGACTTGTTTTTTCTAGTAAAAACTAGAATTTACCGATTAACAAAGTTGAATGTTAGTTTTTCCGTTAAACTACCGTCGAGAGGCATGAAAAATGCATTAACTTCGGGAATTTTTTTTTAAATATAAATCGAATACTTTTGGAAATGAATTTCAGCCTACAGTAGAACCTCGATTATCCGAACTAATTGGGACCGGACATCGTTCGGATGATCGTAAATATATCTCGGATTTCCGGGAAAATCAACTCGCATAATATAAGTAGTATCGAAAATTCTCTTTATTGATCCAACGAGCCTAAATTCTTTATTTCATAGCAATTGACAATGAATAGTTTTAATTTTTATACCACCACTACTTATGCAGTTAAATTGCAATTGCAGCTTAAAATAATGATCAATTTTTTGCTGTCTCATAGTATTTGCCCGTTTCTTGGCCGCTAAGTCTCGAATTCGTTTCGAGAACAGCAACTGTGTGGGACTATTTTCTGGTTGGGATTCAAATCATACCAGGGCGGTTTCTCGTAAATGCGTACAATGTATATACGTTCTGATGTATGAAGTTACATATAGGCAATCATGTATTTTGAAAATATCTCGAAGGGTTAGGAAACAGCTTTATTAGAGAAATCAAGGGGGGTACCTTAGGGCGATACCTTAAGGGGGAATATACCTTTGTGAGAGCAAAATCAAAGGTCGTTTTTGACAATTTATTTAAGAAAAGCAAAACAATATTTTTTAATTCGGTTTTTTATACATGTTAGTACAAGTCTTAAAGTAAAATATATATTTTTTAAATTATTTTGAAACAAAACGGCGGCGCAGTAGTCGATGAAAGAAAACTCCTTTTTTCATAGTCCTCTACGGGCGTATTCGCACAGGTCATCAAGCTGGATTTCAAGCTGGAACAAAAAACGAAAAATATTTTGAAAGTAGATATAAAAAACTAGTCCAGTACGGAGGGGTTTTTCAAAATATTGATTGAAAAAAAATGGCGTTAATATGAAGCAAAAATCGACCGAATATCGATTAGGAAATTTTTAAATTTCGAATTATCGAAAAAATCCTACGTACTGGACTACAAAATGTTGTTAAGAAGCTACAGTTAACATTTCACGTAAATCTATTGAAAATTCGAGTATAAAGTTTTAAGTACTGTAAAATCATGGAAATTTCGTGTTTACTCGGCGATGCCTGGACCATATAATGGTCCTTCTAA
The DNA here is from genome assembly GCA_964007375.1 of Ophion obscuratus. Classification (NCBI taxonomy): domain Eukaryota; kingdom Metazoa; phylum Arthropoda; class Insecta; order Hymenoptera; family Ichneumonidae; genus Ophion; species Ophion obscuratus. The sequence goes on from OZ023315.1 coordinate 31,600,886, forward strand.
TTCAACATTCTCTTGCTCTTCTTCTTTTCTGGCAGATGTAGGAAAAAAATCCAAAAATAATTTACAAAAGTATATTCCCCCTTAACTGAGAAAAAAAGGCTGTCATTGAGTTCGGATAATCGAATGTTCGGATAACCGTAAATTCGGATAATCGGGGTTCTACTGTATTTTATTCTGGGGCCGTCCATAAATTACGTCATTTTAAAATAGGGGGGGGGGCGGGGTTCGTCTGCGGATGACGGTAAATGATGGATGAGGGGGGGGGGGGGGGGCTTTCGAAATTGACGTCATTCTTGTGATACCAGTTACTTCAAAATGTACAATAGTATATTGTACAACTAGAGTGGTTTCCCCGCATGAGTGATGAAAAATATTTTGCAAGTACCTAATGGTATTAATTATTGAACTCATTATTTATTTATTTATTACATAAGGTTTATCTACATTATATTCGAGAACTTCAAATAACAGCGTACCTATGAAAATAGTTCGATCGAGCAAAAATGAATATGGGGAGGATACGGAGATATTACCCGTGATCCAGGATTTGCAAGAATGGGTAAAAACTCCGTGGGAGCTATCCAAAGAAAACTAAAGAATAGAGAAGAATAATATTATTATATTAATGAAAATTGCCAAAGTACAAAATAATAAAAGATGATTCTATAACAAAATATGGGAGCTATCCAAAGAAAACTAAAGAATAGGGAAGAATAATATTATTATATTAATAAACATTGCCAAAGTACAAAATAATAAAAGATGATTCTATAACAAAATGTTTTAATGTTACCCAAGTTTTCTCAAATCCGCAAATGTTTTAATTTTGCCAAACTGGTAATGACGTCAATTTTGCGAGAGGGGGGTCATTAGGAAATGACGATAGGATGATTGTAGGGGGGGGGGGGGGGGTCGAAAATCAGCAAAAATCGATGACGTAATATATGGACGGCCCCTCTAACAACGGATAGCAAAATCCAATTCTATTTATTTAAAAAATCCACTATGGCGGCTCCAGCCCCCGTCAAATGAAGCTACAAAAACTGGTTTCAAATGATCAAACTAGACTAAATTTGGGGGGGGGGATTCTCGTTTTTTGTTTTCTGAAAAACTCTTGGATTATAAAATCGCAGTCGTTTGAAAAAACCCCTAATTTGTTTGGCTTTTTTTTACATCAACGGACGTAAAGAATATTTCTAATTTAATTTTTGACAAAAATCGCTTCCTGATGGCCTCGCAAATTGAATTTCCTTTCAATTGCGCAGAGATTCGGATGAATCGGTTCATCCGTTATAGCATGCTCTTGAAGTTTGCATCGGTGGAATGCAACGGAAATTCGTTTTTATACATTTATTTCCTCACTTTTATCATTTGACAAAATCTTTCTTTGCGAATTGCAATTCTAGATATCTAAATAAGCGATTTGAAAAACGATTAAGGATTTTTCGTTACGAAGATTTGTGGAAATAAATTCGAGTAATTAAAAAACAATGGTTTTCGTTGCATTCCAAAGATGCAAACTTCTATCTAATGTTGAAGCTGTAGAGCGCCCCGCGCGCTGGAATATGCTGTTTTCGGAAAAACGCATTTAAAGGTTAACGTTATAAAAAATCGTATTTAAAGTTTGTTTTTGACAACCCAAATAAACAAAAACCCACGTGCTTTAAACACCTTAAGAATGCAGATTATGTGAAAAAAATTGAATTTTTCATCGTCATGAACGGTAACGTGTCTTTAAATTCGTTTTAACTAGGCAAACGCTGTTCCGTCGTTATCCAATCAAACCCAAACAAACTCGTTTTTACTAGAAAAAAAACTAGTTTTTCATTAGGCAAAAAACTCGTCTTAACTAAGAAAAAGTATTTTTATCGTAACCCAAACAAACTCGTCTTAACTAGGAAAACAAAAGTTTCGTCGTAATCCAAACAAACTCGTCTTACCTAGGAAAAAAAGTTTCGTGCTAAGCCAAACAAAATTGTCTTAACAAGCAGAACCTAATTCTGTCGTAACCCAAACAAACTCGTCTTAACTAGGAATAACTACAGTAGAACCTCGATTATCCGAACCTCGATCATCCGAACCCTCAATTATCCGAACGATGGCTTAGTTTATCCGAACGTTGGCGCAAAAGATACATTGTTGCTCGCTGCCACTGCCGTGAGCAACAATGAGCAACACAACGCAACTTTTCCTTCTCAAACGGCTGCGAGAATTAGCCGCTCAAAAACGCGTTACGGCCGTTCGTCAATTAAAAATGGACGATTTTATGAAAAAAAAATATTAAAAAAGGCATCCGACTTTTTTCATGTGTTTAATATATATATATATTTAACACCTGATATATGTATGTACATAAAAACAGTACATACATATATATTAAAATTTGACATGTACTGTACTGTTTTTATGTAAAAAGTTGTTGTTTATGATCTCGTCCCAAAAAACCCAAAAGCCGAATGCCTTTTTAAATATTTTTTTATAAAATCGTTCGGATAAAAAGTTCGGATAATCGAAACGTGGGTTTTTTGTATGTACCCAAAAGGTACATACATATATGTATGTACTGTTTTTATGTAAAAAGGTGTTGTTTATGGTCGTGTTCGTTGGGTCTCAACATTTTGATACGAACAAGTGCGCATGTGCATAATAACGCGCAACGCGCAACTGCGCCATGATACGTGCGCATCATCAAATGTGCATCATTATGCGCATGCGCAATCAAAATGATGAGACCCAACGAACACGACCTATGATCCCGTCCCAAATAACCCACGTTTCGATTATCCGAACTAGTCTCGGTCCCAATTGCTTCGGATAACGAGGTTCTACTGTAGTTCTAACTAGATGAATGAGTTAAAACTGTGTCCGAATGCGGTCAAGGTTCGGGTTTGTTTGGCTTTCTAAACCCAAATTGTAGTTTGCACAAGGAACAACTAGTTTCAACGAAGGCGTTCAGTCAGAACCCGTTTTTTTTTAGTAAAACGCGTTTACACTAAAAACGGTTTTCAACTTCGACATATATATCTTCAGAAGCTCTGCATGAGCTTGGAACTCAGAATGCAACTCGATTTTCAATATTTATCTCTGATGAGAGTATTGGGATAACGAGGTCGGGATTTTACACACAACTAATGCGTAGTCTTGCCAAGTTTCAGCGTTTATTTTATTGAAAAATATTGACAAACAATGAAGCAATTATTATTTAAAGAAAGTGCCGCTGTTGCTGCATGGTCAATCGGTGTATGTGCTCCTGGCGACTGGGCTCATCGCAAATGAAAAATAAAAAAATGTACTTTTAGTATAATAAAACTTTCGTATGACCGAATAGTTTTTTGAAATTTTGAAAATATCAAATATGTCCAGCTTTGGAAAAAGAGTTTGACTTCTAACAAAAAAAAACAACGGTAATCATTTGTTATTAAAAAAAGAATAAATATATGAAAAAATAATTCGGTCATACGATAGAGAAAATGTTATAAAATATTCACTCTCCGAATTTTAAGATGATTTTGAAATTTGCATAATTGGAACGCAACGAAGATTAATTATTTTTCGTGGATAAAATTTATTTTTCGCCCCTGTAGGCTAGAAAATTATTCGAACGTTTTGTGTTATTTTTATTATAGACTTACGAGCTCAAGTTGCAAAGAAAAAGTTTCAAATAGTATTAAAGATGAAGAAATGTTTCTAAATCGTTGCATTCGAACGATACAAAGTTCAACGTGATATTTTAAGTAAATCCGACTGACTGCCTGTAATATTGTTGTTTTGTTTTTGTTCATCAGGTCGGCGTCGGTAGTCCCGGCTCCGTTCCGCTACGAGGCTCCGGTATGGTAGGTATGCCGAGGAGTCAGGGCCCACCACCGCCGTATCACCAGACAACGAGATCGGCGAGTGTACCGATCGCGATACAAAGCCCGAATCCATCATCCCCGAACAATCCGACGAGCAATCTCTCGTTGCCGTCGCCGCGGGCGAGCTCCGCCCTAAACTCACCCGCTGACTGTAATCGACAATTTCAATTGAGCGGCCAACAGAGAAGCGGCGGTGGTCACATGCCGGGTCAGAGTCCCACTAGTCAGGACTCGCCTAATCCAGCGGTCGGCACCTCCTCGTCCGGGGGCAACGCGACACAGCGACTCAATCACAGCAATCCCGGTACGCCCGTATCACAATCACATCTAACGTCGCTCAGTCCGAGTAACACGACACCACAGAAAGAGAATCCCCTCGATTTTCCAACGAATCAGCCACCGAACGGTGAGCAACGTTTTTTTCAGCCCGTTGTCGATGTTAAGGGGAGATATACACCTAGGAGCCGGGAAAAGATCATTTTTGTGAATTTTTTCAAGGAAAACTATTTGAAATTTCGAATTGGGGTTTTAATTATCTCAAAGTATATACATTGAAAAATATGTTTAATTTTTTAAATTTAAAAACGTCAAAAATATACAAGGATATTGTATGATCCTTGGAGCATCGTAAAGAAATCTGCGTATACGGTACTCACTGGCGTTTCTTCAAAAATCATCTGAAAAAAAAAAACCAAAATGATTATTAAATTAGATACTATAATCTAGTACTTGTCATAGCCGATTTTGAAAATATCGATTTATGACAAAATGGCGGACGTTTGAACATAAATAGTGATTTTTGGGCCAAAAATTAGTTATTGTTTTGCCTATAAAACAAAAACTAAGTAACGGAAAAAAAATCCTATGACAAGTACTAGATAATGGTGTATAGAATAACCACAAAAAACCTCAAGGTAATCGGTTCATTGGTTTTCGAGAAATTTTGGGTGCCGATTTGAAAAACGTGGTTTTGAGAAAAACGCGTTTGAAAATTTGGGAATGAATAAATCATGAAATTTGTCAACTTACATGGAATCATCGATACCAGGCCCATAGTGTAGGTCTTCTATGGTCGACGGAATGTTCATAGCTTCTAAATCCTCGACCTCGACCATCTAGGTGTATATCTCCCCTTAACAGACGCGGAGACCGAAACTTTTGGAATTGAGGGACCATTTCAGCGTTACTGGCTTGAAAATTGCCTATTTTTTAAATTCAATAATCAGTCCGGTTTCTTTTCGTTTATTCAAATGACTTATGTTGTACACAAATATATTTTTCAATGGTTTAGTTTCATTTTTTATATAATTTTTCGGCCACTGCAAAATGATGCCTGAAAAAAAGCACTTGATGGTGGAAAGTCCTACTTTTCTAAAAATTGTTTGAAAGCAAATAACCAAAAATATTATTAATCAGTATGAAAAACTGTAGAGGCGTAAGGAGGATTTTTTTTTATGACAATTAACAACATGGTGGCCATTTCAAAATTGAGGGTCAAATTGGGGGTAATTCTTTAGATAAGTGACTTTTCCGAAAAATATTATCCGATTTCTCCCATAAAATATCATTTACTGGGGTGGTTTGGGTTTTTGAACATTTCGACATTTCAACCGAAACAAACCCAATATAGGCGTTGGAATGTTAAAAAATGCCGTATTTTATCACGTGTTTTCGCGAACCTCAAAACCTCATAACTTTTTATGGAGGGGTGAATTTCAGCTTCGCCCGACTGAATATCATCATTTATAACCCAATAAATGAGAAAATAGAAGAAAAAAAATCATTTCAGGCTCATTTTTCGGAAAAGTCACTTATCTACAGAATTACCAAATTGGGCATTCTTTCGACAGTTTTGCGTTAACAAAAAAGGAGTAATTTTCATGGTTCAGTATGGTTATGAAAATCCATATTTTTGAATAATGCAAAAAAAAAAACAATTTTCAAGAAACTTTACACCGGAATGGTTCCCTAACGAACCGGATGGATGTCCCCAACGCCTACGAACTGCCAGGCATTTTTTCGACTGCCAAAAATTCTTTGAGCCTTTGTAGTATACGCAGGATCTCGCAGAGAAAAAAACTCGAGGGACATCCATCTCGCTTTATCGTGCCAACGATGACGTTTTTTCTTTTTTTTTTTTCACGCAACGAAACGGTGTAATTAATGTTTTAACGCAGTGGACGGTATGTTTTGCCGAACGCTGCAATCTCTAGCCCAACAGAAACAACAGCATGGCGGTGTCAATCCTACGGGGGTGAAAGAGGCGAATCTTATGCCCGTGCCGAGTCCGCAGCAGATACAATATCTCAATACCTTCGAGGGACAGGAGTTAACGATACAGAAGCAGCCTAATACTAGTCTCAAAGACGGCATTCCATCGACGTAAGTATTTCTACTTGTTTTCCTTCGTGCCGTATACTAATTTAGGGGAAAGGCGAAAAAAGGTCGAATCAGCGATAAACGTAGATATTTTGGTCGTGCTTTATAAAGTAATGCCAATTTTTACATTGAATTCTCGGGCACGTTCCTTTCCCTTCGACGTAAAATTACAGTGAAACTTCGGTTATACGTTTTTCAAGGGATACTTCAAATATGACGTACAAGTGAGAATAACGTAGAAGTGAGATGAAGTATGTATCTGAAACTCTTTAACGTTTGAAAATGGCGATTGGTGCATAATTCACGATGTTTTTCAATAGCAGTACCTCTATTATATTAATGTTTGGTTTTCCAACTGAATATTCGATTGGTAATAATTGAGTGATGAGTCTACTCAAGTTTTCGAACGTTCGTTTTGAACTTTTATTAAGAGTGATTAACGGGAGGGTAGGGGTTTCAGTGTGAAAAAAAAAACACTTTTTTGCGAATTTTTTTTCATCTATATGGATAGAGCAAATTTATTGAAACCTTTTGTACATTGTTAAGTGTCATTTCAAGAACATTCCGTGAAATTTGTAGGCGAAAATATCCAAAAACAAGCCGGTGACAAAGCTTTTCCAAAAACGCCTTTGGAAAAACACGATTTGCGGTGTTCACTGTATCTAGGAGAGAAATTATCTAAAATCAAGTACCATTAAAATTTAGTCAAAGTATCATCAAATCCTCCTCCCAACGGTCTTTGATCATTTTTTTTTTCATTTCTAAATTTTTGGTGGTCATGTAAAGTGAAAAGTGCTATTTTTCACGAAAAACTCCGCCATTTTGGGGGTGGAAAACCCCCTCAATGTCAAAAAAATCTCGCACTAACCGTTGGGGGGAGGTATTTTATATGTAAAAAGTGTGTACCAAGTTTGAAATAAATCGGTCATGTAGTTTTCAAATGGCAGTGAACATGGACTTTGAAAAAGTGGTTTCGAGAAAAACGCTTTTGAAGTTTAGAGAAGTCGGAGCTACAGTGTTAGAGGAGCGGGACTAAATAGTCAATAACTTCGAGAGTTTCGCTCTGATTGACTTGAAATTTTGGGATTATATTCTTGAAATGTTCAACTATAAGAAAAGACAAAAAAATCGATTTTTCAAAAGTGCAAACCCCTAGCCTTCCCTTAACGTATAACTAAGAAAGAACGACCCTCGAAACCGACGCAGGGGAATAAAATTAATAACGTATAAGTGCGAAAAACGTAGAAATGAAACTTTATTGCCATTTTTATGAACGGAATCTGCCGGGGCTAGAGAAATTTGACGTATACATGATAAAAACGGATAAGTGCAAATAGTATAAACGAGATTTCACTGTGTTCATTTTCGTGTACGTGCTCCAATTGAGGAAAATACAGTTTCAATGTGTCAATTTCGAATACGAACACAAGTTATCACGATTTCAAGTTGAAACATTTTTTTCCGTTTAAAGTTTTGCGCTTTTAATGTTTATAAAAAATATTCGAAATGTAACTGGCTCGACGGACTGTTGAGATTTTATTATATAATAATCAAACTTTCCTATGATCGAATACTTGCTTGAAATTTTCGTAAACACGAAAATGACAAACTGTAGAAAAAGGGTTCGATCTTTGGGAAAAAGAAACAACGTCAATCATCTTTTATTAAGAAATGGATAAACATATGAAAATATTCTCCGGTCGTACGATGAAAAATGCTATAAACTATGCTCTGTCTGATTTTCAAGTGAATTGGATGAATAGATTTCAAGACTTGCGACGTTTCTTAAAACATAGTGTTCGAGTAAAAGGCAGTAGAAGAAAAGTAAGCAGCAGGCCGGTTCGCCATAGTGCAGAGGGATGACCGTAAAAAAAATCGTCAAAACTTGACGTCAAACGTCAAAATTTTACAAAATTTTCGTTGCACATTATAGTTAAGATCCTAAGCTCTAAAACTATGCAGTGAAAATATCTTACTTTCGAAAATTTCAAGCTTACGGAGTTCCCTTAATGACGCTTCAGCGTCAGTCTTTTATCCCCTCAGCTGAGAATCTTGAAATAACTGTAGATCGCAACGCGGGGGGGGATGGACCTTCACAAAAATCGTCATAACTTCGTCAATTTTTTATATTTTGACGTAATCTTGAAAATTAAAGTTAAAATTCTATGCAATAAAATCGTATTTATCAATTTCAAGCTTATGCAGAGCCTCAAAAAATGACGCACTGTTCAATTTATCGTGCGAACCGCCTGGAAAAAGCTTCGAGAAAACAGCTCTTGGACGTTCCGGCGGCCGAGCCAGTTTGCTTCCACATTTACTCTGGCAACTTCCTCCCAAATTTAGGCTTTGCGGAAAGTTTCACGAAAAACAATTTTCCAAATGACAATTTCCCGAATACATTTTTTTTCGATAACAATTGCCCGCATAGACAATTTCTCAAATACAATTTCCCGAAAGAACAATTCTCCGAGTAAACCATTTCCAAAATGAATAATTTCCCGAACGAAAAATTCCTTGGTTTAAACATTTCCCGAACAAATATTTTCGACGATTTTTTCGGGAAACCAATTTTCTTCGGTCGAATTTTCCTTGCATTAATTCTCCTGTTATTGATTTCTGTGGGAAATATACGTTCCCACACTTAGCATAACTCAGGATCAATGACGTGGACGTGGTGGGTTCTGACCCCCTTTTTTCTTTTTCTTACTTTTTCGTGTTTTTTCTTTTAAAAAATTAAAATAAATAAATTGTTAAAAAAATATATCTATATTTAAGGTAGTTCTGTCATTATATCGTTTTCTTAAGATTTTGTTGAAAATTTGGATAAATCGTCTTTGATGTCATATGCACGTGTGTAACAAATTTAACAAGGTTTTACCGAGCAGAAGTTCAGATATTTATTGGTAAAAATCACAATTTTCGGTGGTCTCTCATAAGAGCGCGTGTTAAAAGTTGCATTCTCATCAATACATATTTTGGCTTCTACTCTGTGAAGCCTTCTAAAACTTTTCATACATTCGTATGCAACATCAAAGGATCTATATTTAGTTTTTCACAAAAGTCTAAAGAAAAACACTTTCGCAATTTTTGTAATTATACAGCAAGTACATATTACCTTGGATGACCTTGAATTTGGAGTATGTTGTTCTTTAGTCAATTTGCAACAACTTTTCTTAATCAACTTAAGCTCGTAAACGATTTTGTATGTGAGCAAAACTGAAAAACAATTTTTTCGATATGAATGTCACGTTAGAACTACCTTAAGGCCTTAGACCACATTAACGGGTATAAAATCATGTGCGAATTTAACATTTTTTTTCGTATGAAAAATGATTCACTCTAAAAATTAATTACACATCGATTTAGTATGAGTATCAAACTGTTAGAAATTATTATATTTTCTTCGATTTACAAAATGGCCGACTACTAATATTTTCTTTTGTTATCTTTTTTTAGGCGCTCCGCGGCGTGACATTTAGCATCCATAATTTTTTGCCTAGAACAAAAAACAAATATTCTCGTCAATCTACATTAGAATACATAGAGAAGTACGTACGGAATTTAAAAAATATTGTTTCATTCAAAAGTTGTAGGTATTTGAACTTAAAAAATGAATTTTCAGTGAAAAATGTTGTTATAACTGCTCATAAAATGAAAAGTTTTCGATTAATCAGAAATTCCGTACGTACTTCTCTGCGAAATTCAATTAGGAACATAACTTTTCAATTTGAAGTAAATCGAGTGAAAATTGTTGAAGTTATTTGTTATGCCAATTGGAAAAAAGCTGTTTCGAGTAGTCGGCCATTTTGTACATCGAAAAAAAATATATATATATATTTTCTAACAGCTTGATATTCATACTGAATAGATGTGTAATTAATTTTATGAGTGAATCACTTTTTCATACGAGACAAATTGTTAAATTCGCACATGATTTTATACCAGGTACTGTGGCCTAAGGCCCTAACCCAAACAAACCCAAACAATACATTTCTCCATTCGGGATATTGTATTCGAGAAATTGTTCATTCGGCAAACTGTACGAGGAAATATCCGTTCGATGAACTGTGTTCGGGAATTTGTCCATTCGAAAACCAATTCTTCCGTAAAATTGCTTTCGGGAAATTGTATCAGAGAACTTGTCATTCGGGCAATTGTTCTCAAAGAAGTTCCCGCAAACGCAAATTGAGATTCCGCCACAAGCGTTTCCCTCAAAGACGTGTAAACGTGATTAGTAATAACGAGGAATATATTTGGTCCGTCTCTCATTAACTGTACCCACTGCGCAGAAACAACGCGGGCAACACTCCGGACATGACGGGTCGTATATTGCCGGGTAACATGGACGGGAACAACGGTCAGTTTCCGGGTCGTACGGACGTGGCGAGTCCGTCGATGGACAGTAGCATGAATCGTGGCTTTGGCGGATCGATGCACAGTCCGCACACGCCTCACACTCCTCACACCCCGGGCGGCAGCGTGACGCCGCAGACCCCGGTGGACGGGGCCAAAACGAATAACGCGAACAACAACAGCGGCAAAAATTCGGTGAGCGCGCAGAGTAGCCCGGCGGCGCCATTGAACGCGAATATGAGCGGCGACAGTATGGGACCACCGAGGACGGTGCCGGCATCCCCGAACACGAAATCCGAAACGTCTCCACCTTCTTGCAAGGATATACAACCGCAGCAGCAGCCGCAACAGCAGCAACAACAGCAACAACAGCAGCAGCAGCAGCAACAACAGCAGCAACAACAGCAACAACAGCAGCAGCAACAACAGCAGCAGCAACAACAACAACAGCAGCAGCAGCAACAGCAACAACAACAACAACAACAACAGCCACAGCAGCAACAACACGCGCAGCAACATCCGCAGAACCAACAGGGTCCAGTTCTAAACCCGAACAATCCGGGCGGCAACAACGTCGGCCCTCAGATGGGTGGTCAACCAGTTCCTTTCCCGTGCAGTAGAGCTCCGCCGAACGTGAATCAGGGTTCGGACAACGTGCCCCTGAATCCGAACAATCTCGGCGGTCGTCTAGGTCCGATGGGCCCGATGCCGACGAACCACTTTGACCCGATAACGTCGCTGGCCCAGATGTCGCAACAGTTGACGAACAACACAGCGGCCAGCAACGCCCTGGGCAACGAGGGTGGCGGTGGTCCGATGCACGGGGCCGGTGGTAACGGCGGTATGATGCCCTTTGGCAATCCTCACGGCATGCACATGATGCAAATGTCGAGCGGTGGCGAGATGAACGGTGGTTGTCACATGGGCGGCGGTGGTGGGGGCGGTGGCAACGAATCGGGCGATATGAGCGGAATGTGTATGGGACTGGGTGGTCCACCGACGAGTTACAGTCCGACGACCGGGCACACGGGTAGTCCCGTGGGCGCCGGAGGTCCCAACAAAATAGTTCACGCTATGATGGGACACGGCATGATGTCCGGTCCGCACAACGGCCCGCCGTCGGGTTATCCCGGCAGCGATCATCCCCACGGTCCACCGCCGAGACTCATCGGTGGACACGTGCAAGGACCGAATCCCTACAACGGTGCCAATATACAAGTGAAACCGAGCGCTCCCAACACGATACAGTACTTACCGGCAAGGCCGAACGTCGGCCACGCACCGCGCGGACCACCGAGCCTCGACTTCCTTCAACGCTTCACCAATCCCATGTCGAACATGGACCCGAAGATGTCCTCGCCCTCGGTGAATCTGCAATACTTTCCCAACGGTTGCGTGCCCAATAGCATGGGACCGCACACGGGAATGCCCGCGAACATGGGCGCGGCCGGTCTCCCCAATATGGTCGGCTCGCCCAGGATGGACGGACAACAGCAACAATCAATGGTGAACAGCGGCATGCATCCGTCCATGAGAGCCGGCGGCAACATGCGACAAGCCCCGAGCATGATGAGAATGCAACACATGGTCGGGGGCGGCGTATTTCCCGGCAGCCCCATGGATCCTGACAAAGTCTTCCCACCCGATATGGTGCAACAACAGGTCAACAATCAAACGAATCCCGGCATGTACGTACCCGGGAGCAAATCCAGCCCCATGGGACTCGGACCACCGCCCGACGCGACCCAACCACTGCCACCGACCATGGGCGGCGGTGGCGGCCCCACCGCACCCGGCAACAACTTCAAAAACAGCCCCTTCGTCGGCGGTGGACCGAGCATCGCCGATCCCAATTACGCTCAACAGTTTCACAACTTTCAACAACAACTGTACGCAACCGGCACGAGGGGCAGCGGACCCCCACACGGAAATTTACATCCGCCACCAAACTCCCATGCTCATCAACAATTCTTCATGCCCAAGTAGAACCGAGACTGGGCTCACGTCGTACGGTCGCGGCAAAACATCGAGCGGGAAACGACGCGATCGCGAACTCGTGACTCGTATCTTGAGATTCTGAATCGTCGTCGTGCGACGAGAGCTGACTCTCACTGACGAGGAGCTTCTTCGAAGCTTGCGAACTTTAGACACGGAGAAATTTTTGTTTTTTCTTCGTTTTTTGTTTTTTTTTTTCTTGTGAATTGTCGAGAAAATTGGCTAACTTCGCGAGCGCACGGTCGAACATGTTCGCTTGCAACTAATAAACTCTCTCGTCAGTTTCTCGTCGCGCGCTCCCTCGAGCCGACCCCTGTGCGAAATTCGTCGTTCCACGCGTGCGTGTATGAGGAAGTTTTCTCCCGAGCGCGAAGGGAGAGACGTCTCTTTGGTTCTATTGAAATTTCGGCGCTCTCTTGGCAGCTGATTTCTTTCGATTGCGTCCCAATAACGCGAGTTATCGTTGGGTTCTTCCTAAATGTGTGCGTGTGCGTGCGTGATATGCCGAGATCGGCACAGACCGAAGTGAATAGAGTGGACGCGATAAGAGAAACAAAAATGAAAACGAGTAACGACGAATCTCAATGCCACATACTCTCGCGCGCTCTCTTTCTCTCTTTCTCCGAGCGTTCTGTAAATTCTGTGAGGTCCACGACGACCCGTAATGTCTGCCAAAGTGATGCTGTAAATACTCGTATAAAATCTGGCCTTTCATTTCGTAGCGAATCGTTCTTTTACGTTTTTTCCCCCCTTTTACTTCACTTTTTTCTCTTTTCTTTTCCTTATTGTCCAGTGGCGGAAAAATTCCCAGCAATTCAGAGGGCAATGATGAACAAATTTAAAAAATGAAAATTCGTTCGGGGTACGCGTGCTCGGTTGTTCGTCCCAAAGAGACAGAGAGAGAGAGAGAGAGAGCGAGAAAGGACGAGAAGACGAAAAAATTGGGAGTACCGGAATTGTTACAGTGACGAAAATATTCTCCAGCGAATGTTTTATTCGTGAGATTGAGAAAAAGAGAACAAGCGTCCGATGCCGGAAATGGCACGGTTGATTCATCCTTCCTTTATCACTAAAAAGTTAAAAAAAGAAAAAGAAAATACTGAATGCAGTCAAGCAAGCTCAAATTCATAACTGTACATATATACGATATATACATATATATTATATATATATATATACATACACAAACATATACAAGTACACCCACATACACACTTACAAAGGACACGCACACACATACGTACACGAAACGCCTGACGCGACATAATTTTCCTTATATTGTCCTTCTCCTCCTCATCCTCCTCCCCGTCCTTCCGAAAATCTCCTTCGTGACCAACTTTGTGCATAATCATGACCTCACCTAGCGCATAATGGTATAAGTAAAAGAAAAAAAAAGAAGAAAAAAAAAATAATTGACTAAGAACAATTATGTTGTTGACGAATGATTTTTATTATAAATGAAAAATAAAATAAAGATATTTACAAGAAATTCAGTACGATCATTGTACTTCTCGATGCGAGCTTTTCTTTCGTTTAATTTTCTTCTTGTCGGTTTTATGTTCTCACGTGTGTACGACTATTACGGTGCGACGGAATTATAGCGAGAAAACTTGCGGCTTTTTTCTTTCGCTCTTCGGGGGGAAAAAAGTCCGTTATATTTTTTTTTTTTTTTATACACTCTTTCTCTTCAAGCTCGTCGTGGACGCGTTGCGCGGAATTGTAACTAGCCTGGCACTGAGGATCCTCGAAAGAGCTCGCAAAAGTGACAAAAGTTTTGGGAAATGAGACGACACTCGAAGAAAAAGAAAACGAAAAAAACTTCGTTACACGCGAATTGTACGTGACAGATTTATCAAGTCCGGTGTCTATGTACATGTCTGTTAACATACGAAGCCTCTCATCTCACTCTGGCCACTCGAGGAACGAAAGTTTTGTAGAAAAAAAAGCGTCTAAAAAGCCGATTTTTTTTTAACGATTGACTTAAAAAAAAGAATATATCGATAAGGGTGCGTAAAAAAATCAACAGACACACAATATCAGGTAAGAAGAAAGTTCACACGAGCTCCCCGACCCAAGTCCAAGTGGTAACGCGCGATCTTTTTTTTTCCCCCTGTTTGATTTATACGAAAAATTACCTCTAAGTTATATAAGTCAACATCAAATTACTATTTCTCTATTCCTTCGAAGATTCTTAAAGCCGACCTTATCAACTTTAAAGTTGCTTTTTAATTTCGTTATCATTATTTTTACAACAATTAGAGCTGCTTGACAAATGCATTCGTATCGAGGCTAAAAAACAGCATTTTTCCAGAGGAGAAATTTCTCAATATTTATAAACTTTACAAAAATTCTCATTAAGAGTTTATTCAAGCCGAGGAAATGAGCTTCAAGAATCTTGAATCAAATTCGACAATTATTTATTATCTCCAGAGGTGTTCAACGTTTTAACGTAACGATCGAATTTCTCGTCTAAAGGAAGAAAAAAAAATCGAGCATTGGAATTGATTCGAAGAGCTCAAAATGTGGTGCGATTTTTTTTATACCCGATATTATGTCCGGCAAAAGTTAATTCTTTTTTTTAATACCCTTATATATATATATATACATATTCGTCGGAGGAATACAGTGTTGAGAATCTGCCGCGAGTAAAAAGAGGAAAGAACAGCAGAAAGATGGGCGGGTGTGGGAGTACATGAGAAGCGAGTTTGCCGTCTTTTCCTCGAATACTTCGAAGCGTAAAGTCTTTTCGTGTCTATGAGTTTCGTATGGAAACATCGGTTCTCGGGGCTAGCGAGGCGTACAATAAGAGGAGATCGACCTAGCGCGAGAGTGGGCGCAAATTGGGAAAAGAGAAGTCCCAAAAAGGTATTGTTTTTTTTTTCGTAATATCCTTATCGATAATAGAACTCGATATCTACAAAAACGGATTATCCCGTGCGCGATTTTAATTACAGTGTAGCGGGGAGGTTGAGTCGAGCGTTCGGTTTTTTTTATCGCTGACTCCGAATTCTTCCTCAACAATAATTTAAAAGGAATACTTTTCTTTTTCGTTGAACATATTTAGTCTATCGAGGCGTTTAACGACTCCCGACGCGGGTCTGCGTCGTTGGATGTTTTTTTTCTTCTCTCTGTTACTTTTTCTTTCGTTTTCTCCCTCCGTCAACGTGTCGAGAATTTCGGCTGAGTTACTAAAAGTTTTGTTGCGTAACTTTTCTTGGCTATACGTTATTTTTCTTTTTTGTTTATTGTGTTTTTTTCGCTTTTTTTTTTCTTGAGCTGGCATGTATCCTCGGAGCTTTCTTCGGTCACCTGTAACCAACAGATAGGCTGACTCATTATCACAACGATTTTTGGCACGTTAAACCCGAGCCAAACCTGTCCCCGTGTCTTTCTATGTCTCGTTCGCTCTTGTGGAACTTCATTGGCTCGACGTGCCCGAGTCTCGCCATTTCTCACCGTTTCTGCAACAAGTATCGCTAGTTTTCAATCATTTTCAGCTCACGTTGAGCCTTCGTCGTACCTTCGCGATTCTCAAAGAATAGCGGACCAGGTTTGGTGCCCCGCAACGTTACGTCTTTTTTTACCGTCGGAGCTTTTTTCCCCCCGGCTGACGGGGTTTAAGTGGTGAGATGCAGTCAGAATTTTCAAAAAATCGATTTTTTAAACATTTTCTTGAAACATCTTTCGAAAATATTCCCTGAAAATTTCAAGTCAATCCGGTGGATAGTTTCCGGGATATCCCACAATTAGTGGAGGGGCGTCGGGTCCCCGTGGCAGGTAGCGGACGGCAGCTGCAAGCAACCGGTTTCGACCCCCGCAAACGATAATATCCGGGAAGACAGAATGCTTCGAAGACAACAACAAATTGATATTTTGGAAGCTTCCACATCGGCAGAAGCCCTATTGTATGGGCCAGGAATTGATGACTCGATTCGAGTAATTTTTTAATTAGTATTTCTATACATAAATCAAGTGTAAAATTGGAAAACTCTTTCAGAAATTTTCCAAAATGTATTACTCAGAAACAATAAACTTTAGCAAAATTTTATAAAGAATACTTTCGTTTTAAAACTGCCCGAAATATTTTTTAAAAAATAATTCACCCCGAAAAACTTTAATTTTTTGAAAAATTATTTTAACAATTGGCTATAAACAATTGAATGCTCGACTTTTCGGCAAAAATTGTGACTTTCGGATTCAGCGGATCGAAATACATTTAAAAAAAGTTTAGCTTCATCCATCGAGCTCAAAATTTTACGAACATATACAGTAGAACCTCGATTATCCGAACTAGTCTCGGTCCCAATTAGTTCGGATGATCAAAAGTTCGGATAATCGAAACGTGGGTTTTTTGGGACGAGATCATAAACAACAATTTTTCTTATGATCTCGTCCCAAAAAACCCACGTTTCGATTATCTGAACTTTTGATAATCCGAGCTAATTGGGACCGAGACTAGTTCGGATAATCGAGGTTCTACTGTAATACAGTATCCACATCGAAAAACTTAAATGCGTTTTTCTCGGAACTATGTTCTTCAAGTCGGTGACCATTATAATTCAAAAACCACTCGATAGATTTTGATGAAATTTGGTACGCTTATTGGTAGAATTAAAAACTAGTCCTTAATCGAAGGATTTTCATTTTCGTTGAAAATATCTACTTTTTGCAAGAATAAACGAGCGCCATTTTACTAATGATTTTTTTATTTCAGATGATCCAGTAAAGTTTTATGATGGTCACCGCAAAGCATTACATGCCGAGGGAGTTCCGACAAAGATGGCGATATTTTTATAAATAATCAATATTTTTCTTTGAAAATTGATACAAGTGAAGTTGAAATATAACATAAAAAGTCTATGTAACCACTTTTGTAAAACAAACTTAATTACTATAGAAAAAAAATTATTGAAAATGCTCGTTTTTTCACGCCTCTTACTGCATCTGACCCCTTAAGAGACGCAAAACTTTTCGCGAGTGCACTCGTCAGCTGTACACGTTAAGTGAGGAATTTTCGTTTGGGCTAAAGAAGAGATACTCTACCTTGACCGTTCGCTCTCCGAGGAAATTGCGTTGCCGTTGGAACTGAAAATAAAACGAGCAGGTGAACAGGACGATCGGAGCAATTACGTGGGCGTACGGCTCCTTGGGACACTTTGCCGAGCTCATTCTCACGACTGACTACATAGTCGCCATACATAGGCCATTGCTCGCGTCTACGTCGGAAATTCGTGCGTACTTCGTGAATGGACTTTCGGATCGTACCGTGGAAAAAGGAAAAAAGGGCGCGTACCCTTTTTTTGCCGGTACGAAGTCATCCCACTCGCTGAGATCGTACTTGGACAAATCACCGTCGTCGTCCTCCTCGTCCTCATCGTCCTCTTCCTCGAACTCCTGAATACATGGAACGAACAAAGTAAAAATTGTCACGTAATAATTAACTATAAATTAGGTGGTTGCATATGAAACGGCCTATTTTTCATTGGAAAAAAGATAGTGGTTCAATAGTACATCGCCCCACTGGTTCATTCAAAGTACTGCCCTTTGGATAAGACCTCGCCCCATTTTTCGAGCGAAAATCGGATTCCATGTAGGAAGAATTCGGGTTAGAGGCAATACAGCCATCCAAACATTTTTTACTCCTTCGTACGGGGTAAAGTGCTGAGACGTAAACGCTGACGGTATCGACCGGAACAAATGGTAATCGGAGGGAGCGATGGGGAATATGGCGGGTGAGGTAGGATATCGCCGTCCACTCCTTCCAAGTATTGGGCCTTTGCATCATTCGGTAGCGGAAATCGAGTAAATTTCAATCGCAAAATATTTATCGAAACAAGCGATTTTAATAGACTAAATATCGACTATCCTGTTCAACGATTTTCTGACATCTCTCCACGAGCTTCATTATCACTCTTTCATAGAAGATCTGAGATCTTTAGGCAGAGAAGCTATCCTAGTGGTTTTTGAGGGCATCCAGGCAACTGAAGGTTTTATTATTCAAATGGTTCTGTAGCGCCTGAAAGAAGTGATAGTCTGAAGGTGCAAAGTCCAGACTATATGGTGGATGTACCAAAACAATCCACCCAAGCTACAGATAAACTGCATTGATTTAACATGCTGTACGTAGCTAGAAGCCTTAACGGGTTATACGCAGTTAGAAATTTCAAAAAATCGACTTTTTTATGGCTTTTTCGGAATGTACAAATATGTGAGTATATTCCCTGAAAATTTCAAATCGATCCACCGAATATTCTCCGAAATATACACATATTTGTGAGGATGCTCGGAGCGCTACAAAGATGACCGTTGAAACTTCAGACGCGTTTTTCTCAAAACGGTGTTTTCAAAGTCGGTGAGCACAATTTCTCAAAAACGGCTCAACCGATCAGTCTGCAATTTTAACACAACCTTGTCAGATATATTCTTCGGGTATTGATCGAAGGAATAAGATTTCCGATAATTATTTCTATTTTTTTTCAACGATTTAACGACAAAAATTTGGTCGAAAATCGAAATTGTTTCTTGCCGGAGCCACCATTTGGTCAAAAATTAAAATGTCGATTATTCCTTCGATCAATACCCGGATTTATCTACCCCCTAAATGAATCTTTTTGGATTTTTCATTTTAGATAATCCAAACCGGAGATACTTTGCTCACCGCCGGACACTTTTTTCGGGAACCTCCAGGAGACCCTACAGGAGCAATGTTAATGAATATTTTTGAAAATAAAAAATGGCAATCTAAAGCTAAAAGATGCCACTACACTGCCTAATACTTTTCGTTTTGCCCAAATGAAATCCTTTCCCAGAAAAAAATGGTGAAAAAACAACTTTTTTTGAGCCTGCAACTGCGTATAACGCCTTAAACAACACGGGCCCCGCGACAAGCATATGCTAGCCTACCAGTTCACATTCGGAAGCAGGTCCTTGTGGAAGCACTGGTCAGGCCGAGTGACTTTCCAACACTCTTGCAACTCTGCAGGTTGCCTCCCGAGCTAATAACAACGTAGCTCACGCGCCGGGCGCCCGTAGGAACTCTGACCAGCATGCGGCCAACCACTGCCATCACGAAACCAACCACAGTCAGCTAGTACCGCCCCGTAGGACGGTGGGCAAACTAGCCCCCGTGGTACCAATCAGCATCATTGGTCGGATCCTCGTGCCTACGAAAAACTCGTATCACGTCCAATTGACGAGCCGTGCTCTCGTCGACATTGGTCTATCAGCGCTTCGGGCTGGCGGTGTCGCTACTCACCGGGTCGGCCTACACGGGCGTCCCTCCCTGCCCTACCACCCAAGCTACAGTAACTTTTTCCGGGTCAGCAGAGAAACGTGTTGCCCTGGTGGAAGACATCGCCCTTCCTATTCGCCAATACCGACCGTCTCTGATCTATTGGTCGCTTCAATTTGGCCAGTTGTGAGCAGTGCTTGGTCGAATCAATCGTTTCGTTGGGCGACAGCAGCTCATAATAGACGATTCCTTTCCAATCCCACCAGATACAGACCTTCTTCGGGGGTACGTCCGCCTTTGCAGCTTACCCACGTTTCGACTGTCATTGTTGTAGATAATCGACTTTTCATCGCCAGTAATCATGTGCTTTAAAAATGGTCCGTTTGGATGGCGTTTGATCCACGAATCGCGAGTTGAAATTCGGTCTTTCAAATTATTTTCGCTCTGTTCGTGCGGCACCCAAACATCAAGCTTGTTTACCATCCCAAGCTTCCGTAAATGTCTTGAAACAGTTGATTGGTCAATGCTGAGGTTATGTCTAATCTCTCCAGTTGTCAATTGCCGGTTAGAGTGGATAAAAGCCTTGATTTTATCGACATCAGTAGCGCCTGGCCGACCGGAGCACGAAGCATCTTGGAGACCAAAATGTTCACAACGAAATTTCGCAAACCACTACCGACTCACACTTTCGCTTGCGGTATTCTCTCCGTACACGGCGCATATCTTTTTGTGAGTTTGTGACGCGTTTTTTTGCCTTTTCGTAAATGGAAAAGCGAAATGCATCGAAAATACACGTTTTTTCCTTCCATGTTCAAAATATAATTAAACTTCTTATGCGTCACGGATCTCGATGGATATTTCTTTAAACGTGGGCACAAATTTCAGCGCTCACTTAACGTACGACACTTCATATCGTTGACGCATGTGCGACCGATATCTGTCGGAATTTCGCTACGGATTTATGCATAGACCCAATACTTCCGAACCGGTTCAGCAACATACGGCCTGGCGACGTGCTGCGAAATCAACTTGTCACGGCGATTCTGCCATTCCGTCCTCTTCTCGTGCAGAGCTCGTTTCAAACGCATCAGTTGCAGTCGATAACGATCCCCAGTGGTGGTTTCCGACGCTTTCAGCAACCCGTAATACACGACACACTTCCTTTGGATGGATTTTCGCGTTCCTGGCTGTCCATAGACAAATCACGACTGTGGAAGCAGCGAAAGCATTCATCGCACGTTGCACTCGATGGAGCATGTTCGGCATACACTTCCTCCGGCAAACGATGCGCTTCCGCCGTCGATATCTTCGCCAGTCAATAATGCAGTACGATCTCCCGCGAATGTTGCTTATTTGGAACAAAACTTGCCATTGCACATCCAATTGAAGTAGATGGCGTTAACACATCGCACAAATGTCACCTATGGCGTTTTAGCAGAACACTATGGACCTGTCCTGCGTATTGGAAATGTTTACTTCGAAAAAATAGTCTACGCATCGCCATCTATTTCCAGCAGGCGGGGTTTCATACGCAACCACCCAATATAATCTTCACGTTAGAAGAGCGATGAAAAGATATATAATTACAATGAAAAATAATTACGTTTTGGTCAGGTTCGCGGCGTGTTTGATGCACTTCTAAATTCGTTATTTTCTCGTCCACGATATCCTTCGATTTGCCGCGCGGTGGACTGTTATACCTGGAATCTTTGGAATCATCGTCCGAGCGGTTTTCCATTTTGCGACGTTTCTTGCGCCTGCCGAACTCGTCGTACTCGTCGTCCTCCTCGTTGCGTCTCTCCTTGTACTCAACGACGCCGCGGTCGTTGTAACCGCCCCCGTAGCCCGTACGTTCCTCCACCTCGCCGAATTTCGGCGCGTTGCACATGTTGCACTGTTGGCGACGCGCCCAATTCACGTTGCCGCATTTGCTGCACTGCCAATCGTCGGCGCTGAAAATTTAGCGATACGTCGAGCAAAGATTTTCCCCCCGAGTCTCTCGGCCGTTCGCAGATATCTCCAACGGCGCCCTCATTTTCCACAGTCCGAGACAAATTTTTCACTCCTTTTTCCTCCCATTCTCAAGCTTCTTCGCGCGTTTCTTTACCTGAACAGTCCCCTGCTCTTCTCCGCCGCCACCTTGCCAATCTCTTGGCCGAGTTTCTTCTTCTTTGGGCATTCTCCCCTATCTGTGTATCAGAAAGTTTCTTCGCGTCATCATGATCGCTCCATAATCTCTAATCAAACGTTATACCTTTGCCGCAGCGATTGCAGGAATTGCGTCTCGCAAAGTTGACGTTGCCGCATCTGTAACGGGAAAGGAAAATGGCCCCTTGAACGTTGACTGCGCAGGTGAGTGCAGGAAGTAAAAATACAGACGGCAGACTTTTTTTTATCCGCAATGTTATTGTTTTTCGTATATACATGTACTTTTTTTACGCACACAAATATGCACGTATACATGGCAGGTACCTAGACAACGGTCTCTATACATCGAAATCGGTTGCCAACCGATCGATAAATCGATTCCTACTCTTTGTCAACAATAATCGAGGAATTAAAAATGAAAAAAAAAAAGAAAAAAAAACGCGTGCGTGTGTGGGTGAAAAGTTTACGCACTGGGAGTCGGGGCATATCCAATCGCCATCGTTGACGCCGCCTCTCGGACTATCGTCGTCCACCTTGCCGCCATCCATTTCGCTTGTCCGCAAAGTCGTCGCAGTTCGGCGCGAGGACCGCCGAGGCTTTTCCCTGCGATACGAGCCCTCTTCACCTGTCCTCCCGCCCGGCCGTTATTTTGTTGTCGTTTTTTTGGTCTCAGAATGGCTCGAACAATGAGCAAAAATTGTCAGGCGCTTCGCTTATTCCCAGCAGGCGGACAATACAGCGAGCCCCCCCGCACTGTCGCGCGCACCAATCTAACCTGACGAGAACTGCAGAGGGCAGTCCTATACGTGGGTGAAGCGCGCGCGGAAAGAACTCCCGCGAGGGTGGGGAAAACGCAGTTGATTTGGACGCTCGCTCGGTGTTGGATGTTCGGAAAATAAAGTTTTTTTTTTACGAGCACGCTAGGCAGTCGCACAGGTTGGAGAATAGAATTGATGCGAGGATCGCGCGGTCCTCTATACACAGATGCGGGAAATACTAGTACGGAGGGGTTAGAAATTCAAGTTGAAGATTTTTTTTGACAAAGGCTTATGATATTGTCCGGCGACGGGGACGAAGCCTTCGCCGCCTGGTTGTGCCTGCGAAATTTTGGGCGCCGCGTTTTCGTTTCGGAGGTTTTGAGACGCGACAAAGGTATCTGTTGGCAGGATAAGTTAACAAAAATAAGAATGCTGATATTTTAATTGAGATATTATTGCTATTGTAGGCGGTCGAAGTCTGGATGATAATATCGCTGTCGGGATTATGGACTATTTTGTGGGAATGGCGAGAAGCTGGATTATTTTTGCATTACAAGAGTGCTTCGCACGCTTTTACATACAGGTCTGACAACGGCGGTAGAGGGGGTAGGCACCCTTAGCGGCTCTGTTGTTTATTCCGACTACTGCCGCTTGGTGCGTGACGGCAAGGGAAAGTGGTGTGGGACAAAGAGAAACAGCTCTTCTGTCCTTTTCCCTTCTGACCGCAGCGCATGCGCCGTTTGCCCTATCGTAATCGGAGGGTAGGGGTTTCAGCGTGAAAAAAAAAACATTTTTTTTCGTCTATATGGATGAAGTAAATTTATTGAAACCTTTTGTACACTGTTAAGTATCATTTCAAGAATATTCCGTGAAATTTGTACGCGAAAATATCCACAAACAAGCCGGTGACAAAGCTTTTACAAGAACGCCTTTGGATAAACACGATTTGCGGTGTTCACTGTATCTCAGCTAGAAATGATCTGAAATCAAGTACCATTAAAATTTAGTCAAAGTATCTTCAAATCCTCCCCCCAACGGTCTTTGATAATTTTTTTTTCATTTCGTAAGTTTTGGTGGTCATGTAAAGTGAAAAGTGCTGTTTTTCATGAAAAATTCCGCCATTTTGAGGGTGGAAAACCCCCTCAATGTAAAAAAATCTCAAACTAACCGTTGGGGGAAGGTATTTTATATGTAGAAAGTGTGTACCAAATTTAAAATAAATCGGTCATGTAGTTTTCAAATGGCAGTGAACACGGACTTTGAAAGAGTGGTTTCGAGAAAAACGCGTTTGAAGTTTAGAGAAGTCAGTGTTAGAGGAGCGGGACTAAATAGTCAATAACTTCGAGAGTTTTGCTCTGATTGACTTGACATTTTGGGATTATATTCTTGAAATGTTTAACTATAAGAAAAGACAAAAAATCGATTTTTCAAAAGTGCAAACCCCACCCCAGATCAGGCATTTTAAAGCTAATTCGTTATGGTCACGCAGTTATTGACCAAACTGTTTTTTAACATAATGATCTTTTAATTATTGCAATAACTAACTTTTTCATCTAGAGATTCTGCGTTTTCCAGGATATCATAAGAGAGGTAAGTGTCTATTACCGTTTTTTCTCACAATTTATTAGGAAGGGGCAAATATGCGAATTATCATTTTTCACATGACCTAATTTACGACCATTTACATCCTTTTTTCTCGAATGTCTCACAATACATCGTTCTTTGAATTGTTTTTCACGCACGTACTGAGGACTCTCAGTCCCGGAATAGCATCGAGCCATTTTTTGTATCGTTCGACGTTTCTAGGCACTCAAAAGACGGAGCATTTTTTCTTAAAACTTTTGTACCCCGTTGTACAATTGCGAACCGCACAACCCTTGACCATTTTACATTTTGTTAAAAACACTACCAAAAAAAATCACCATTATGCGTAAAAAGACGATAAAAAAAATGTATCGCGGTAAATCACGTAGAACCTCGTGGTATATGATCGCAAATAAAGGTTATTTCGACAATAGCGCCAGAAAATAGAAGTAAACACCAGGGTCCTATTCACACGTAAGAGGCAAGGGGGAAAGCACTTCCCCTTGCTAGTGGCGACGCGTAGCGGCGCCTAGTGAATCGAAAAGTGGAGACGATAACCGTGCCAACCCCCACCACGAAAATTTGCCTTCGTTGCATCAGAGATTAGTAGGGAGATGTACAACGCTCTCCTTTTCGGCGTGCCTCGCAAATGGCGCTAAATCGCGGCGGCGAGTTCGGGAATATGATTTTGTGTGCCTCGCCTCTGTCGAGGTTGCAGATTGCCTTGTAGCCGCGCGAGTCGTGAGCACCGCTCCAGTCGATATCGCAGCAGCGTGCACACGAATGGGTAGCTCGGTGGGGGAAAAGTCTCTGCCCCTCGCTCAGTGCAGCCAGATCGCGCGTAAAAGTTACCCCCTCTCTAGTCTCTTGCGCGCCCATCACACAATCATAGTAGCGCATGTCCGTGAGCGAGCGACGCTCGGACGCTTCGGGAAGAGCCGAGCGCCGGCGAAGTTTCCCGATCGCGCCTTCGGCAGCTACACCAACACATGGACGCTGAGCACGTTCGTGTGCGGCCAAGCCGAACCGAAGGATTCGAGGGAAAAAGCAATCTGAGCACGACTCGCGCGTGACGTCACCCGACGGCACGAGCGAGGCTTTTAGATGATTTCAATGCTTATTTAGCCCTTGATTCTCTGCGTTATTAATGCATAAAAAAAATGTATCGCACACTCTCAAGGATTATTTTTTTCAGTTTATACGTTAATTTAAATATAATAATAAATCTAAATTACAACTTATGTATCTTCTAAAATATTGTTTACGCTTTACTCACACCCGTCCTTATGCCAAATAAATTATAATTCATAAAAGTAAGCTGAAATATATTTATATTCGTATTATTATATTAATTCTCATAGCTCTCATATGAAAACTCTCATATGAAACTCTTATATGAAAAAATCCAAAAAACCTCAAAACCTTAGATTTCAACTAACCAAGAACATACATCTTCACATTTTCAATCATGACGAATTTTTAAGAACAATATAATCACAAACACATCTGAACCAAAACAATATACATCACCTAAATTATCAAAACATAAATCAAACAACACAAAATCACAACATCTTATACTCAACCCTTACTAATAGACAACAGGACACAAATAATAATCTTTCCACTGATCCTCTGAATAATATAAATTTGACAATCACATTAAATAAAACGAAAGAATGGCTTATAAACTCTCCAACATTGATATTCCGCTACACATGTCCACATTCTTGTCTCTAGGTGAAAAGTTTTGTTTTCCTTACCTCAAACTCTCAAACATAAAAACTCATATCCACAAATCAATCTCCGAACTCGAGTCCAAATTAGACTTTTTACTGGACAAACCTAGACAAATCTAAATTAGAACCAGATTCACTAAAATCTTAAACAAAATAAATATTCCAACATCATTTTCCAACACTAATCAAATTATAAAACACACGTCCTCATTCTTAAAAAACAACCCTCAACTTTTAGTTACACGAGCTGACAAAGGAAATTCAAAAGTCATTCTTAACAAATCAGATTACATTACAAAAACTCATAATTTACTCGCAGATTTCTCAACTTACAAATTAACAAATAGAAATCCCATCAACACTCTACAAAAAGGCATTAACAATATTCTCTCCAGATGGAAAACCCTAAAAATTATTGATGAAACAAAATACGAATACTTAAAAGCTGAAAATTGCAACCTATTTCGTCTCTATTGGCTGCCAAAAGTTCATAAAAATAATTATTCACTTCGTCCAATAGTATCATCAATAAATAGTCCAACGCATAAACTAGCTGAATTTATACAATCTAAATTTTCTAAATTAATCAGTACGACTAATTCACACGTCAAAGATAGTTTCCACCTAAAACATTCGCTTTCTAACATCTCAATTCCACTCAACTACAAATTAGTCTCGTTTGATGCTGTTTCTCTCTATACCAACATCCCATTACAACTTGTTATTCAAAGCCTTCAAAAAAGATCAAATCTATTTTCTTAATAATTAAAGCCATAGAATACATCATGTTCTCAACTTTCTTTACATTTCAAAATAAAATTTACCAACACATCTCAGGGTTACCAATGGGCTCACCTCTGGCTCCAATACTATCTAACATCGTCATGATCGATGATGAAACAAATTGTCTGGAAAAATTTACATTTTCGTTACCACTATATAAAAGATATATTGATGATATTATTATTCATCTACCAACAGACAAAATTGAATCCACCAAAAAGATTTTTAACTCATATAACTCAAAATTACAATTTACATCAGAAAATGAAGTAGATAAAAAATCCCGTTTCTTGATATACTTTTAATCCATAAACAAAATTCAATTATCACAAATTGGTATAGGAAACCAACCTGGTTAGGCAGATTCATAAATTTCTTTTCACACCACCCACTTTCCCAAAAAAGGCCATAATTTACATGCTAGTTGACAGAGCAATAAAATTATCTCATCCTCCATTTCACAAAGAAAACCTCAAACTTATTACTAACAAGATGACACAAAATTGCTATCCGATCTCTTTCACAGAAAAAATAATAAAACATCGGCTTTCCACAATCAACAATCAAAAAAAGAATAACAACAATTTTGATTCTTCCAGACTAATAAATGTTCCTTACACAAAAAAAAAACATTCATCATCAACTAATTCGTCTTTTCCAACAATACAACATAACATTAGTCACAAACAATAAACACAACATTTCATCGATTACTGGCTCCGTCAAAGACAAAATGAATAAGAACCAAAAATCCAACATAGTTTACAAAATCGATTGTAAGGATTGCAATGTCACATACATCGGCCAAACCAAAAGATACCTTGAAACCAGAATAAAAGAACATAAAAATAGCCTAAAACATACTACCACAATACACAGCCTTAGCACAACATGCAATAGAACAAAAACATGCCTTTCAATTCGACAATGTAAAAATTTTGAACAATGAAAATTGGCTCGAAAAAGACTAATCCTAGAAATGATCCAAAGTAAGGCACACTCCAACGTCATAAATTTTAGAACTGACATACAAAAACTAAGCTCGATCTATAACTCTATTATATAACTATTAAAATATTTTACAATACTTTACTTGACATAACAATTTTAAAATTATTGACAATATAACTTAATTTTAAATACTCTTAATATGACGCACCAATTTTATTTCTCTTGATACGTCACTGCCTAAAGGATCTTTCTCGCCCGATTCGCAAAATAGAGACTCTAATAAGCTTCATGAAATTAAGACACCACTCAGTTTCTCTCGAACTCTCCGTGATCACACAACTCAATATGTAACTGAGTAATGTAAATTTCGAGTTTTTGTTTATTTTGGAAGAAAATTTAAAAAATCTTAAACTCAATAGGTAATCATCACAGTCATTTGATGCTTTATTAAAATTTCTTTTAAATCAATCACGTACATTAAATTTTCACAAATAAAACACAAAACTTTCTTATAATTATTAATTTCTTACAAATGATAAAAATCGCTAAAAAACGATAAATTCTTCCATCTGTTGAGTATACTCCAGCACAACAGTACTTACTTCCATAAATACTGTCTTTTGAAATAACCTTCCAAATATCAGCAAAAGCTAGAAACATCAACAACATCGAGGTTAGTCGTTTCTCATATTTCATTTCTTTATAACTCCATAGTATAATAAACCACACACTCACACATCACTCATTTCAAACACCGATGAATAAGAAGAATTAACGCAATACAAGAACTTATGCATATCAAATCAATATAGTTATAACCAAAACAGAATTAACATATCAGTTATACAAAACGACACAACAATTTTATAACACAATCATAATATAAAACATTCGTGTATTTAATTCCTTCAAACTTGATTTGGAAAATTTGTGTATCAAAATTTAGAGAGAAAAATATAATTTCTGTAGAGGACCCGAACCAAAGGGTCGAAACGTAAGAAAGCATAATTTATTTCCATCGCTGACCTTGGAAAACCTCTATTGGTCGGATTGAAGCCGAATCTTCATCATCCATCCGGCCGCGAATCGTCAGTATCAGAAAGTGCACATATTCTACAAGCGATGAGATGGTCTCGTTGGTAGCGTTCCTGGCTTCGGTCCGCAGGGGCGCGGGATCGTTCCCCGCGCTCAGTACTTTTTTTTTAAATTTATTATTACTATTAATTCTTATTTGATTAGTTATCATTATTATTTTTATTAGTTATCTTATAGTGTAGAAAAATGTATCGCGCACTCCGATCGCTTATTTTATTAGATTGTACGTTAATTTAAATGTAATAATAAAACTAAATTACAACTTATTTATCTTCTAAAAAATTGTTTACGCTTTACTGACACCCGTCCCTATGCCAAATAAATTGTAATTCATAAAAGTAAGGGGAAATATATCTATATTCGTATTATTATATTCATTCTCAAACTTTCATCAACCGATGAAGCATTATTCCCAAAAACAAGTCAACCATCCGGCCGCGAATCGTACGTGCCAGAAAGGGGCATTTTTGTATGTTTTTACATTTACAGGTAATTTGCATTGTAATGGGGTGAATTGTTTATTTGTGAACACTCATCATTGACAGAACAAAAAAAAATTTAATCGTAAAACATCATGAGCAGTTTTCCTATTTTCAGAATAATGTTCTTTCAATGAGCGTGTTTCACGTATAAACAATTCGCCCCATACAAAAAGAAAATAGTAATTAAAAAAAAACAGATAAGCACTGAGCGCGGGGAACGATCCCGCGCCCCTAAGCTAGGAACGCTACCAACGGGACCATCTTTAATGTACGTGATTTGTGATTTGAAATGTGAAATTTGTGAAAATTTAATGTACGTGATTGATTTAAAAGAAATTTTAATAAAGTATCGAATGACTGTGATGATTACCTATTGAGTTTAAGATTTAAAAAATTTTCTTCCAAAATAAACAAAAACTCGAAATTTACATTACTCAGTTACATATTGAGTTGTGTGATCACGGAGAGTTCGAGAGAAACTGAGTGGTGTCTTAATTTCATGAAGCTTATTAGAGTCTTTATTTTGCGAATCGGGCGAGAAAGATCCTTTAGGCAGTGACATATCAAGAGAAATAAAATTGGTGCGTCATATTAAGAGTATTTAAAATTAAGTTATAGTGTCAATAATTTTAAAATTGTTATGTCAAGTAAAGTATTGTAAAATATTTTAATAGTTATATAATAGAGTTATAGATCGAGCTTAGTTTTTGTATGTCAGTTCTAAAATTTATGACGTTGGAGTGTGCCTTACTTTGGATCATTTCTAGGATTAGTCTTTTTTGAGCCAATTTTCATTGTTCAAAATTTTTACATTGTCGAATTGAAAGGCATGTTTTTGTTCTATTGCATGTTGTGCTAAGTCTGTGTGTATTGTGGTAGTATGTTTTAGGCTATTTTTATGTTCTTTTATTCTGGTTTCAAGGTATCTTTTGGTTTGGCCGATGTATGTGACATTGCAATCCTTACAATCGATTTTGTAAACTATGTTGGATTTTTGGTTCTTATTCATTTTGTCTTTGGTGGAGCCAGTAATCGATGAAATTTTGTGTTTATTGTTTGTGACTAATGTTATGTTGTATTGTTGGAAAAGACGAATTAGTTGATGATGAATGTTTTTTTTGTGTAAGGAATATTTATTAGTCTGGAAGAATCAAAATTGTTGTTATTCTTTTTTTGATTGTTGATTGTGGAAAGCCGATGTTTTATTATTTTTTCTGTGAAAGAGATCGGATAGCAATTTTGTGTCATCTTGTTAGTAATAAGTTTGAGGATTTCTTTGTGAAATGGAGGATGAGATAATTTTATTGCTCTGTCAACTAGCATGTAAATTATGGCCTTTTTTGGGAAAGTGGGTGGTGTGAGAAGAAATTTATGAATCTGCCTGACCAGGTTGGTTTCCTATACCAATTTGTGATAATTGAATTTTGTTTATGGATTAAAAGTATATCAAGAAACGGTTTTTTTATCTACTTCATTTTTTTATGTAAATTGTAATTTTGAGTTATATGAGTTAAAAATCTTTTTGGTGGATTCAATTTTGTCTGTTGGTAGATGAATAATAATATCATCAATATATCTTTTATATAGTGGTAACGAAAATTTTAATTTTTCCAGACAATTTGTTTCATCATCGATCATGACGATGTTAGATAGTATTGGAGCCAGAGGTGAGCCCATTGGTAACCCTGAGATGTGTTGGTAAATTTTATTTTGAAATGTAAAGAAAGTTGAGAACATGATGTATTCTATAGCTTTAATTATTTCGTTTAAAGGAAATGTTTTTGAAAATAGATTTGATCTTTTTTTGAAGGCTTTGAATAACAAGTTGTAATGGGATGTTGGTATAGAGAGCAACAGCATCAAACGAGACCAATTTGTAGTTGAGTGGAATTGAGATGTTAGAAAGCGAATGTTTTAGGTGGAAACTATCTTTGACGTGTGAATTAGTCGTACTGATTAATTTAGAAAGTTTAGATTGTATAAATTCAGCTAGTCTATGCGTTGGACTATTTATTGATGATACTATTGGACAAAGTGAATAATTATTTTTATGAATTTTTGGCAGCCAATAGAGACGAAATAGGTTGCATTTTTCAGCTTTTAAGTATTCGTATTTTGTTTCATCAATAATTTTTAGGGTTTTCCATCTGGAGAGAATATTGTTGATGCCTTTTAGTAGAGTGTTGATGGGATTTCTATTTGTTAATTTGTAAGTTGAGGAATCTGCGAGTAAATTATGAGTTTTTGTAATGTAATCTGATTTGTTAAGAATGACTTTTGAATTTCCTTTGTCAGCTCGTGTAACTAAAAGTTGAGGGTTGTTTTTTCAGAATGAGGACGTGTGTTTTATAATTTGATTAGTGTTGGAAAATGATGTTGGAATATTTATTTTGTTTAAGATTTTAGTGAATCTGGTTCTAATTTCGATTTGTCTAGGTTTGTCGAGTAAAAAATCTAATTTGGACTCGAGTTCGGAGATTGATTTGTGGATATGAGTTTTTATGTTTGAGAGTTTGAGGTAAGGAAAACAAAACTTTTCACCTAGAGACAAGAATGTGGAAATGTGTAGCGGAATATCAATGTTGGAGAGTTTATAAGCCATTCTTTCGTTTTATTTAATGTGATTGTCAATTTTATATTATTCAGAGGATCAGTGGAAAGATTATTATTTGTGTCCTGTTGTCTATTAGTAAGGGTTGAGTATAAGATGTTGTGATTTTGTGTTGTTTGATTTATGTTTTGATAATTTAGGTGATGTATATTGTTTTGGTTCAGATGTGTTTGTGATGATATTGTTCTTAAAAATTCGTCATGATTGAAAATGTGAAGATGTATGTTCTTGGTTAGTTGAAATCTAAGGTTTTGAGGTTTTTTGGATTTTTTCATATAAGAGTTTCATATGAGAGTTTTCATATGAGAGCTATGAGAATTAATATAATAATACGAATATAAATATATTTCAGCTTACTTTTATGAATTATAATTTATTTGGCATAAGGACGGGTGTGAGTAAAGCGTAAACAATATTTTAGAAGATACATAAGTTGTAATTTAGATTTATTATTATATTTAAATTAACGTATAAACTGAAAAAAATAATCCTTGAGAGTGTGCGATACATTTTTTTTATGCATTAATAACGCAGAGAATCAAGGGCTAAATAAGCATTGAAATCATCTAAAAGCCTCGCTCGTGCCGTCGGGTGACGTCACGCGCGAGTCGTGCTCAGATTGCTTTTTCCCTCGAATCCTTCGGTTCGGCTTGGCCGCACACGAACGTGCTCAGCGTCCATGTGTTGGTGTAGCTGCCGAAGGCGCGATCGGGAAACTTCGCCGGCGCTCGGCTCTTCCCGAAGCGTCCGAGCGTCGCTCGCTCACGGACATGCGCTACTATGATTGTGTAATGGGCGCGCAAGAGACTAGAGAGGGGGTAACTTTTACGCGCGATCTGGCTGCACTGAGCGAGGGGCAGAGACTTTTCCCCCACCGAGCTACCCATTCGTGTGCACGCTGCTGCGATATCGACTGGAGCGGTGCTCACGACTCGCGCGGCTACAAGGCAATCTGCAACCTCGACAGAGGCGAGGCACACAAAATCATATTCCCGAACTCGCCGCCGCGATTTAGCGCCATTTGCGAGGCACGCCGAAAAGGGGAGCGTTGTACATCTCCCTACTAATCTCTGGTTGCATGGAGAAGAATCCTTGTTTGACTCTTTAGAAGTTGGGCGCGCAGTCAGTACTGCAGCTAATAACCTTACCGACGGTCTTTCATCAGGCCGGTCCACAATGCGCGATCCTCAAAAGTCGTGGCGCCTTTCGCGGCCTAAGGCAGAAGCTCTACTAGTATAGGAAACTGTCAAAATACATTGATCACAATGGACAAAAATTTTAAAACGGAAAGTTTCTCGACATTCTGTTGTGTTTCAGGGTGAAAGACGGATAATAAAAGTGTATTGTCGTTCCATAAGCCACCTAAAGATAAAGTCTTTAAAGAAAGTGGTCGTTGGCTCCGAAAATTTCTCTTTTTAGCCCATCAAGGCGAGTTTGTAGTTACTCCACAAGATTTTTTCTTTCCAAGTTTGCAACTTTATGAATAAAAAATCGAACATTATTACAAGTTATTTCTGTTATATACAATGTATAAATAAAATTTCAGACGGAGCTTGTAAAAAGTATGTTCTGAAAAATAGAATCACCCCTTCCGGAAACCTGCCAGTGACTCTCATAACCTTACAAAATCTAAAATCAGAGCTGACAGAGCTAAAAAAAAAGAGCAAAAATTAAATTATTTACTGCAGTAGAAACTTAAAAAATCTACGATGGTAGGAAATCCAGTAGCCAACTCGCAGGAAATCAAAAACCATGGAGACTAGAGTAAAGGAGCCCGAACGGATATGGCGGAATCGTCGTAAAGTGGATCGCGAAAGTGATGAAAGATCTTGTAGTTCGAAAAATATCCGCAAGCGATACTAGCGCCAGAGACCGAATAAGATAGGTCCGTGACACCAGGGAGACTAGAGTAAAGGAGTGGACACTCCATAGGCAGAGATTAGTAGGGAGATGTACAACGCTCCCCTTTTCGGCGTGCCTCGCAAATGGCGCTAAATCGCGGCGGCGAGTTCGGGAATATGATTTTGTGTGCCTCGCCTCTGTCGAGGTTGCAGATTGCCTTGTAGCCGCGCGAGTCGTGAGCACCGCTCCAGTCGATATCGCAGCAGCGTGCACACGAATGGGTAGCTCGGTGGGGGAAAAGTCTCTGCCCCTCGCTCAGTGCAGCCAGATCGCGCGTAAAAGTTACCCCCTCTCTAGTCTCTTGCGCGCCCATCACACAATCATAGTAGCGCATGTCCGTGAGCGAGCGACGCTCGGACGCTTCGGGAAGAGCCGAGCGCCGGCGAAGTTTCCCGATCGCGCCTTCGGCAGCTACACCAACACATGGACGCTGAGCACGTTCGTGTGCGGCCAAGCCGAACCGAAGGATTCGAGGGAAAAAGCAATCTGAGCACGACTCGCGCGTGACGTCATGCGACGGCACGAGCGAGGCTTTTAGATGATTTCAATGCTTATTTAGCCCTTGATTCTCTGCGTTATTAATGCATAAAAAAAATGTATCGCACACTCTCAAGGCTTATTTTTTTCAGTTTATACGTTAATTTAAATACAATAATAAATCTAAATTACAACTTATGTATCCTCTAAAATATTGTTTACGCTTTACTCACACCCGTCCTTATGCCAAATAAATTATAATTCATAAAAGTAAGCGGAAATATATTTATATTCGTATTATTATATTAATTCTCATAGCTCTCATATGAAAACTCTTATATGAAACTCTCATATGAAAAAATCCAAAAAACCTCAAAACCTTAGATTTCAACTAACCAAGAGCATACATCTTCACATTTTCAATCATGACGAATTTTTAAGAACAATATCATCACAAACACATCTGAACCAAAACAATATACATCACCTAAATTATCAAAACATAAATCAAACAACACAACATCACAACATCTTATACTACTAATAGACAACAGGACACAAATAATAATCTTTCCACTGATCCTCTGAATAATATAAATTCGACAATCACATTAAATAAAACGAAAGAATGGCTTATAAACTCTCCAACATTGATATTCCGCTACACATTTCCACATTCTTGTCTCTAGGTGAAAAGTTTTGTTTTCCTTACCTCAAACTCTCAAACATAAAAACTCATATCCACAAATCAATCTCCGAACTCGAGTCCAAATTAGACTTTTTACTGGACAAACCTAGACAAATCGAAATTAGAACCAGATTCACTAAAATCTTAAACAAAATAAACATTCCAACATCATTTTCCAACACTAATCAAATTATAAAACACACGTCCTCATTCTTAAAAAACAACCCTCAACTTTTAGTTACACGAGCTGACAAAGGAAATTCAACAGTCATTCTTAACAAATCAGATTACATTACAAAAACTCATAATTTACTCGCAGATTCCTCAACTTACAAATTAACAAATAGAAATCCCATCAACACTCTACAAAAAGGCATTAACAATATTCTCTCCAGATGGAAAACCCTAAAAATTATTGATGAAACAAAATACGAATACTTAAAAGCTGAAAATTGCAACCTATTTCGTCTCTATTGGCTGCCAAAAATTCATAAAAATAATTATTCACTTCGTCCAATAGTATCATCAATAAATAGTCCAACGCATAAACTAGCTGAATTTATACAATCTAAACTTTCTAAATTAATCAGTACGACTAATTCACACGTCAAAGATAGTTTCCACCTAAAACATTCGCTTTCTAACATCTCAATTCCACTCAACTACAAATTGGTCTCGTTTGATGCTGTTTCTCTCTATACCAACATCCCATTACAACTTGTTATTCAAAGCCTTCAAAAAAGACCAAATCTATTTTCGAAAACATTTCCGTTAAACGAAATAATTAAAGCCATAGAATACATCATGTTCTCAACTTTCTTTACATTTCAAAATAAAATTTACCAACACATCTCAGGGTTACCAATGGGCTCACCTCTGGCTGCAATACTATCTAACATCGTCATGATCGATGACGAAACAAATTGTCTGGAAAAATTTACATTTTCGTTACCACTATATAAAAGATATATTGATGATATTATTATTCATCTACCAACAGACAAAATTGAATCCACCAAAAAGATTTTTAACTCATATAACTCAAAATTACAATTTACATCAGAAAATGAAGTAGATAAAAAATCCCGTTTCTTGATATACTTTTAATCCATAAACAAAATTCAATTATCACAAATTGGTATAGGAAACCAACCTGGTCAGGCAGATTCATAAATTTCTTTTCACACCACCCACTTTCCCAAAAAAGGCCATAATTTACATGCTAGTTGACAGAGCAATAAAATTATCTCATCCTCCATTTCACAAAGAAAACCTCAAACTTATTACTAACAAGATGACACAAAATTGCTATCCGATCTCTTTCACAGAAAAAATAATAAAACATCGGCTTTCCACAATCAACAATCAAAAAAAGAATAACAACAATTTTGATTCTTCCAGACTAATAAATGTTCCTTACACAAAAAAAAACATTCATCATCAACTAATTCGTCTTTTCCAACAATACAACATAACATCAGTCACAAACAATAAACACAACATTTCATCGATTACTGGCTCCGTCAAAGACAAAATGAATAAGAACCAAAAATCCAACATAGTTTACAAAATCGATTGTAAGGATTGCAATGTCACATACATCGGCCAAACCAAAAGATACCTTGAAACCAGAATAAAAGAACATAAAAATAGCCTAAAACATACTACCACAATACACACAGCCTTAGCACAACATGCAATAGAACAAAAACATGCCTTTCAATTCGACAATGTAAAAATTGTGAACAATGAAAATTGGCTCAAAAAAGACTAATCCTAGAAATGATCCAAAGTAGGGCACACTCCAACGTCATAAATTTTAGAACTGACATACAAAAACTAAGCTCGATCTATAACTCTATTATATAACTATTAAAATATTTTACAATACTTTACTTGACATAACAATTTTAAAATTATTGACACTATAACTTAATTTTAAATACTCTTAATATGACGCACCAATTTTATTTCTCTTGATACGTCACTGCCTAAAGGATCTTTCTCGCCCGATTCGCAAAATAGAGACTCTAATAAGCTTCATGAAATTAAGACACCACTCAGTTTCTCTCGAACTCTCCGTGATCACACAACTCAATATGTAACTGAGTAATGTAAATTTCGAGTTTTTGTTTATTTTGGAAGAAAATTTAAAAAATCTTAAACTCAATAGGTAATCATCACAGTCATTTGATACTTTATTAAAATTTCTTTTAAATCAATCACGTACATTAAATTTTCACAAATAAAACACAAAACTTTCTTATAATTATTAATTTCTTACAAATGATAAAAATCGCTAAAAAACGATAAATTCTTCCATCTGTTGAGTATACTCCAACACAACAGTACTTACTTCCATAAATACTGTCTTTTGAAATAACCTTCCAAATATCAGCAAAAGCTAGAAACATCAACAACATCGAGGTTAGTCGTTTCTCATATTTCATTTCTTTATAACTCCATAGTATAATAAACCACACACTCACACATCACTCATTTCAAACACCGATGAATAAGAAGAATTAACGCAATACAAGAACTTATGCATATCAAATCAATATAGTTATAACCAAAACAGAATTAACATATCAGTTATACAAAACGGCACAACAATTTTATAACACAATCATAACATACAACATTCGTGTATTTAATTCCTTCAAACTTGATTTGGAAAATTCGTGTATCAAAATTTAGAGAGAAAAATATAATTTCTGTAGAGGACCCGAACCAAAGGGTCGAAACGTAAGAAAGCATAATATATTTCCATCGCTGACCTTGGAAAACCTCTATTGGTCGGATTGAAGCCGAATCTTCATCATCCATCCGGCCGCGAATCGTCAGTATCAGAAAGTGCACATATTCTACAAGCGATGAGATGGTCTCGTTGGTAGCGTTCCTGGCTTCGGTCCGCAGGGGCGCGGGATCGTTCCCCGCGCTCAGTACTTTTTTTTAAATTTATTATTAGTATTAATTCTTATTTGATTAGTTCTCATTATTATTTTTATTAGTTATCTTATAGTGTAGAAAAATGTATCGCGCACTCCGATCGCTTATTTTATTAGATTGTACGTTAATTTAAATGTAATAATACAACTAAATTACAACTTATTTATCTTCTAAAAAATTGTTTACGCTTTACTGACACCCGTCCCTATGCCAAATAAATTGTAATTCATAAAAGTAAGGGGAAATATATCTATATTCGTATTATTATATTCATTCTCAAACTTTCATCAACCGATGAAGCATTATTTCCAAAAACAAGTCAACCATCTATCCGGCCGCGAATCGTACGTGCCAGAAAGGGGCATTTTTGTATGTTTTTACATTTACAGGTAATTTGCATTGTAATGGGGTGAATTGTTTATTTGTGAACACTTATCATTGACAGAACAAACAAAAATTTAATCGTAAAACATCATGAGCAGTTTTCCTATTTTCAGAATAATGTTCTTTCAATGAGCGTGTTGCACATATAAACAATTCGCCCCATACAAAAAGAAAATAATAATTTAAAAAAAAACAGATAAGCACTGAGCGCGGGGAACGATCCCGCGCCCCTAAGCTAGGAACGCTACCAACGGGACCATCTTTAATGTACGTGATTTGTGATTTGAAATGTGAAATTTGTGAAAATTTAATGTACGTGATTGATTTAAAAGAAATTTTAATAAAGTATCGAATGACTGTGATGATTACCTATTGAGTTTAAGATTTTAAAAATTTTCTTCCAAAATAAACAAAAACTCGAAATTTACATTACTCAGTTACACATTGAGTTGTGTGATCACGGAGAGTTCGAGAGAAACTGAGTGTTGTCTTAATTTCATGAAGCTTATTAGAGTCTCTATTTTGCGAATCGGGCGAGAAAGATCCTTTAGGCAGTGACGTATCAAGAGAAATAAAATTGGTGCGTCATATTAAGAGTATTTAAAATTAAGTTATAGTGTCAATAATTTTAAAATTGTTATGTCAAGTAAAGTATTGTAAAATATTTTAATAGTTATATAATAGAGTTATAGATCGAGCTTAGTTTTTGTATGTCAGTTCTAAAATTTATGACGTTGGAGTGTGCCTTACTTTGGATCATTTCTAGGATTAGTCTTTTTTGAGCCAACTTTCATTGTTCAAAATTTTTACATTGTCGAATTGAAAGGCATGTTTTTGTTCTATTGCATGTTGTGCTAAGTCTGTGTGTATTGTGGTAGTATGTTTTAGGCTATTTTTATGTTCTTTTATTCTGGTTTCAAGGTATCTTTTGGTTTGGCCGATGTATGTGACATTGCAATCCTTACAATCGATTTTGTAAACTATGTTGGATTTTTGGTTCTTATTCATTTTGTCTTTGGTGGAGCCAGTAATCAATGAAATTTTGTGTTTATTGTTTGTGACTAATGTTATGTTGTATTGTTGGAAAAGACGAATTAGTTGATGATGAATGTTTTTTTTGTGTAAGGAATATTTATTAGTCTAGAAGAATCAAAATTGTTGTTATTCTTTTTTTGATTGTTGATTGTGGAAAGCCGATGTTTTATTATTTTTTCTGTGAAAGAGATCGGATAGCAATTTTGTGTCATCTTGTTAGTAATAAGTTTGAGGTTTTCTTTGTGAAATGAAGGATGAGATAATTTTATTGCTCTGTCAACTAGCATGTAAATTATGGCCTTTTTTGGGAAAG
This sequence comes from Ophion obscuratus, assembly GCA_964007375.1. Lineage (NCBI taxonomy): Eukaryota > Metazoa > Arthropoda > Insecta > Hymenoptera > Ichneumonidae > Ophion > Ophion obscuratus. The sequence goes on from OZ023315.1 coordinate 31,640,600, forward strand.
TGAGTGGTGTGAAAAGAAATTTATGAATCTGCCTGACCAGGTTGGTTTCCTATACCAATTTGTGATAATTGAATTTTGTTTATGGATTAAAAGTATATCAAGAAACGGTTTTTTTATCTACTTCATTTTTTTATGTAAATTGTAATTTTGAGTTATATGAGTTAAAAATCTTTTTGGTGGATTCAATTTTGTCTGTTGGTAGATGAATAATAATATCATCAATATATCTTTTATATAGTGGTAACGAAAATTTTAATTTTTCCAGACAATTTGTTTCATCATCGATCATGACGATGTTAGATAGTATTGGAGCCAGAGGTGAGCCCATTGGTAACCCTGAGATGTGTTGGTAAATTTTATTTTAAAATGTAAAGAAAGTTGAGAACATGATGTATTCTATGGCTTTAATTATTTCGTTTAAAGGAAATGTTTTTGAAAATAGATTTGATCTTTTTTTGAAGGCTTTGAATAACAAGTTGTAATGGGATGTTGGTATAGAGAGAAACAGCATCAAACGAGACCAATTTGTAGTTGAGTGGAATTGAGATGTTAGAAAGCGAATGTTTTAGGTGGAAACTATCTTTGACGTGTGAATTAGTCGTACTGATTAATTTAGAAAGTTTAGATTGTATAAATTCAGCTAGTCTATGCGTTGGACTATTTATTGATGATACTATTGGACAAAGTGAATAATTATTTTTATGAATTTTTGGCAGCCAATAGAGACGAAATAGGTTGCAATTTTCAGCTTTTAAGTATTCGTATTTTGTTTCATCAATAATTTTTAGGGTTTTCCATCTGGAGAGAATATTGTTGATGCCTTTTAGTAGAGTGTTGATGGGATTTCTATTTGTTAATTTGTAAGTTGAGGAATCTGCGAGTAAATTATGAGTTTTTGTGATGTAATCTGATTTGTTAAGAATGACTGTTGAATTTCCTTTGTCGGCTCGTGTAACTAAAAGTTGAGGGTTGTTTTTTAAGAATGAGGACGTGTGTTTTATAATTTGATTAGTGTTGGAAAATGATGTTGGAATATTTATTTTGTTTAAGATTTTAGTGAATCTGGTTCTAATTTCGATTTGTCTAGGTTTGTCGAGTAAAAAATCTAATTTGGACTCGAGTTCGGAGATTGATTTGTGGATATGAGTTTTTATGTTTGAGAGTTTGAGGTAAGGAAAACAAAACTTTTCACCTAGAGACAAGAATGTGGAAATGTGTAGCGGAATATCAATGTTGGAGAGATTTATAAGCCATTCTTTCGTTTTATTTAATGTGATTGTCAAATTTATATTATTCAGAGGATCAGTGGAAAGATTATTATTTGTGTCCTGTTGTCTATTAGTAAGTGGTGAGTATAAGATGTTGTGATTTTGTGTTGTTTGATTTATGTTTTGATAATTTAGGTGATGTATATTGTTTTGGTTCAGATGTGTTTGTGATGATATTGTTCTTAAAAATTCGTCACGATTGAAAATGTGAAGATGTATGTTCTTGGTTAGTTGAAATCTAAGGTTTTGAGGTTTTTTGGATTTTTTCATATGAGAGTTTCATATAAGAGTTTTCATATAAGAGCTATGAGAATTAATATAATAATACGAATATAAATATATTTCAGCGTACTTTTATGAATTATAATTTATTTGGCATAAGGACGGGTGTGAGTAAAGCGTAAACAATATTTTAGAAGATACATAAGTTGTAATTTAGATTTATTATTATATTTAAATTAACGTATAAACTGAAAAAAATAAGCCTTGAGAGTGTGCGATACATTTTTTTATGCATTAATAACGCAGAGAATCAAGGGCTAAATAAGCATTGAAATCATCTAAAAGCCTCGCTCGTGCCGTCGGGTGACGTCACGCGCGAGTCGTGCTCAGATTGCTTTTTCCCTCGAATCCTTCGGTTCGGCTTGGCCGCACACGAACGTGCTCAGCGTCCATGTGTTGGTGTAGCTGCCGAAGGCGCGATCGGGAAACTTCGCCGGCGCTCGGCTCTTCATGAAGCGTCCGAGCGTCGCGGATTTCAATCCGCAGTACGGCCACACATATGTCGAGATCGATCGGACGGAAAACCTCGCTCCGTTCACCTGTCGAGTGAGCGAGGGGCAGAGACTTTTCCCCCACCGAGCTACCCATTCGTGTGCGCGCTGCTGCGACATCGACTGAAGCGGTGCTCACGACTCGCGCGGCTACAAGGCAATCTGCAACCTCGACAGAGGCGAGGCACACAAAATCATATTCCCGAACTCGCCGCCGCGATTTAGCGCCATTTGCGAGGCACGCCGAAAAGGGGAGCGTTGTACATCTCCCTACTAATCTCTGCCATAGGAGATAAGCAGCGAAAGACGGCCCCAAAATCCCGTCTTTTAAGTGACCGCAAGGGGCGCTGTGATGGCAATTCCCCGATGTATAGTAATACTTGTAGCTAAAGGTTCTAGGCATGCGGATTAGAGGAAAGTTGTCAAAATCGAGGTTTGCGTTTTTTTTTTGGTATTGCATGATATTTGCAAACATGTACTATACTAACATTTAGTTTTTTTTTCTTTTCGCGAGCGTTCAGTTATATTTTTCGTTTATTATAAAACAAAAATGATTCGTGTTTCGTAGTTGACGGAGCTAATGTGCGGAACTCTGGTTGTAGAAAGTGAGATAATGAGAATGAAAAATGTAAAATTGTTGCATCGCTGAAAAAAATACACAGAATCAGATTGAGCTTCAATGCATGACGTACTGGAGGATTTGCAATGTTTTCCATTTTTATTGTTCCAATAATGTTAAGAGCGATGCTGGAAGCGTTCACTCGTGCGATTAACAACGGCAGACAGAAGTGTTACAATGAAAAGTAATCAATATAATTTTGAATAATAAATTTAAATATGGTTCACTGCGAATGAAATAAATAAACAATCTGTACTGTGAACAAGGCGCATTTTGCTGTACATTATGTCTGTGTAATAATAAATGACTCTCACAATAAGTAATAATAATAATCACAAATATTCTATTGTACGAGCGTAATTTTTTAAATAATAAGTTATCACAATTACGCCCATTGTTACTTTGTCTATGTACTAATCTTCTATCAAATTTGAAAACGATTCACCGAACGCTTCAATAAATATTTCGTTCTCAAATTATACACATTTAACATTGCCTCTTATAAAACATTAATAACTATACACAGAACTTATTTAAAATGTGAGTTTTTATTTATAATTTTTTTACACATCATATAATACTTTACTGTCGAGCATGTTTTCAATCCACCGACAACCATGTATAAGTAGCCGACGGAACGCTAAGCAAGAGAGTATATCTATATATAAGGGAAAGCCGATTGCAACGCCACCTACAACTCTTATTTTCCTTGATTTTGGAGCCAAATCGCTAGCACACAGTGTCCACTCCTTTACTCTAGTCTCCCTGCGTGACACGGTCTTACATACAGGTCTGGAAACAAAGCCAGATTTCAATGGAGTCGCGAGGCACCTTTACGAGCTTCACTTTTCATTCCGCTCGCCGCCACCGCCGTCGCTACTATCGGCGAGTACCTCCCACTCACGGTCTTCTGTGATCTCTCCCTTCGCCCCTTGCCTTGTCTTCGACCATGCCCCGTGCCATTTATTACTCCACTTTTTTATTACAACGTTCTCGATAACCTCTGTTTGCGTCAACGAGCATTTGTAGTTTGAAAAATATTCATAAAGCCGGCGAAGGTGGACCGTTGTTTCAGGGCTTTCTAAACTGACGAACCAATAAAGGTATTTGTATATTCAACATTCCATGTGTTGCGTATTTTTTTACTTTCGTTATCGAAAGAAACTCGGAATAAAATTCGAATAAAAATCCATTCCACTCGAAAAAGGTAAGTATTTTTATTTATTTTTAAAACTTTTATATTGGTCTTCCAGCCATACATGATCTTCCCCTTTTTACAAGCTCCACTTCTATTCTCTTCCATAATCCCCCGTCCTTATTCCACAATTCTTTCTCATCTACCTCTATTGCCCCTTCCCCCCCACGAAAAAGGTAATGTGCATTTCGGATCATCGAGAAGAGTGAGAGACGGACGGAAGCTGTTCTGCCTGGTCGCACACGTACACGCCGATAGCAATGCCACGTAGTGGCGAAAATTGGAAACAAACGTGGGTTCGTTAACGGTGCCTACCCCCACCACGGTCGTTTCCAGGCCTGTATGTAAGACCGTGGTCCGTGAGGACCGGCTTAGCAGTGTTTGTGACATACATGCAATGACGTTTTACTGTCAGTGAGTGCAGCCAGATCGCCAAGGAGACTAGAGAGCTCGCTTGTTTTCCGTGTTTTTAGTCCGGGGCGCGGCGCTGTGATCTAGGGATGGACATAGGTGGGGATGGAAATGCGCTAACCATCATATTCGAATGAAACATAACCTAAGATCTGCGAGTGAGTTATACTGTGCTACAAATCGTTTCGTGTTTTTGACTCTCAATTACTTTTTTATATTTAGAATTTAATGTATTTCAATAATAAAGAAAAAAATGTCTTGAAATAAATTGTATGTCAGTTTCCGGTGCGTCTCGCTCTCGCAGCACTGACAACATTCAGGTGTTATACAAAAATTAAAAACAAAGAGAAAGCAACAACAAAAAATAAATATGTCAAGAAGTTATAGAGAAACTTATTTGAACTACTATTTATCATTTTCATTCGGGACAGATAGAATTTCGAATACAAAACTGGCTGCGAAAGGACTGCGAAATATGGCTACGTCATGAAATAAATATGATTGAAAGAAGTTAGGATAATTAAATACAAATAAAAAAAGTAAATAACAAAAAATGATACAATTAATAATCCATAATGATGGAGAAAATATTTTCTCTTTAAATAAATTATACCCATCAGTCTTTTTAGATAACCTCACTGATGCTATGCCGATTGTGCTGAGGCATTATATAAAAACAATTTACATAATTATTACTACTTACCTTGTCATGAACCGCAATAGGCATAGCATTTACAATGAGGGCATGCTTGGTACAAGAAATTACCTCGGTTTTTGTTACTTTCAAATCCCTTAAACGCATGACACACAAGCCACGATTTTCGCACCGTTTGACACTGTTGAGCTGCACCGCGCATGTGCTGATTTTCCATCCCTAGACCACAGCGCTACCCTGGTGGTCACAAGGTGAGATAATTTACCGCCCGTGAAATGAGCCATCCCCACGGGCTTCGTTTCAAGACCTATATCTAAGACCGTGATCAAGACCAACGAATTCCGTTTTCACTTTTACCGCTTTTACTTTTCGACGTTTTCACGCTGTCACGTTGAGGTTATGTCCGTTAGTTTGTTGTCTAATTGCGTATTTTATTTCGAATTTCGAATTACAACCAATTTGCTGATCAAGAGAATTCCGTTTTTACTTTTACGGTTCAACGTTTTCACGTTGTCAGTTGTAACGTTGAGGTTGTGTCCGTTAGTTGGTTGTCTACTCGCGAGTTTTATTAGATTGCAAAGTGTCAAGTACTCAAACAGGGTGTACAATGAAAACTTTAGGGGTTTTTCATCGAGATCTAGGGGGATGTGAAGTTGGTCCTGGGGGAACATTCTGTAGGAGTTGGCATCACTGGCCACCATTTTTTACACTCACGCCGCGTGTGGCCTCCGACAAATGCAGTCCGCAGCGAAACAGCCAGTAAACAAGTGCGCACACGACGACAATTGTCTTCCGAAACGAAGCCGTTTTTTTTTCTAATTTTCAAGCAAAACTATCGTAAACAATTCAATCCTCCGCCTACGTTCCGTCACAAGAATGCAACGAGAAGAAAAGCAACTGGATTCCGCCCTCGAGGCGATAATAATGCGCGTAAATGATCTCAAATCGTCGATCGCCTCGATGATATTCAAGCTGGAGCACGAATACGAGACGTTGAACTGGCCAAGCTTTCTCGATAATTTTGCCCTTATCGCCGGTCATGTGAGTGAGCTCTGATTTAAATAAACATTTTTTATATCATGAGAGGGGAAAAAATGAATGCAGACAGGACAGGGCTCGACAGAAGTTGTCGAAAAGTTTCGTGCTTGTTTTGTTTGGTTTCGATTCGTATGGATTTGTTTGCGTTGGTATAGATTTGTTTGACTCTGGGCGCGTAAGAATTCGATTCGGTTTGTTTCGGTCTGTATCTGTCTCTTTATTTCGGTTGGCCTGAATTTGTACAAGTTTGTTTGGATTTGAGTTTGTTAACATTTTTTTCGCTTAGTTTGGGTCTGAGGATATTAAGATTTTTTTCACTTCGTTTGGGTTTAAGGAGTAAGGCCACTGTAACGGCCCAAAAAAAAAGGTTTTTTCACTAATTTTTTGCTCCCGAAATTGAAGGTATTTGAAAAAAAAACTTTTAATGGTGTTATCGGGCATACATTAAACTTTATTATAACATTTTTTTACAGTAAAAAAAAACAAAATGGCGGTTCCACAGCTATCTTCCCGGGACATGTTTTGCTTCCAGGGCTCCGCGGCACGCAGCACCACTGGTGCACTTTTGAATCTAGAACAAAAAAAAAACCATTAATCTAGAGGGCTATAGCTAGAGAATGTCGATCGGATTTTAAAAAGTATCAATTTTTGTGGATTTGGCGTGCGTTTGAAAAAAAAAATTGATTTTTGACGAAAAAAACGGCAAGTTTTTTGTTAATAAAAAATCAATAAATAAAGTTCTTGAAAATTCCGATCGACATTCTCAAGATAATGTAAATGTTCACATCTGGTTAAAATTTCAAGTAAAAAAAATGAAAATTGTTCGAGTTATGCTGCGTGCCATTTTGAAAAACCATGTTTCGAGAAAAACGCGTTTAAAGTTTTGCGAATAGTTTTTTATTGGAAAAAATTAAAAAAAGAAGTTAAAAGGATTTAAACTATTTTTAAACTAGAGGGTTTAAACTATTTTTTAAGCCAATAAAAAAAAATCGATTTTTCAAAAAATTTACAGTGGCCTTACCCCTTAAGTATGTAAACATTTTTTTTCGTTTGGTTTGCGTTTGTTAACATTTTTCGCTTTGTTTGGCTTTATCTGGGTTTGAGTCGATGAACATTTTTTTGCTTGTTTTGGGTTTGTTTCGGTTTGGCTCACTTAATTCAGGTTAAAGCTTGTTCGGCATTGTTTGAATTTTTTCAGTCCATATGACTTGTTTCGAGGTTGTTTGGATTTGTCCGAGTTTCTTCAGGCTCAAGCATGATTGGGTTTGTCCAAGTTAGTTCATATTCGTTCGAGCTTATTTGGATTCAATGCTGCCGGTTTATCGGACTAAGTCGAGGGACTGATGTTGGATGTCTCGTCAAATAGGTGACGAGCCTCTCGAAGATTTTGGCCCACGACAAAGCGCCCAATCTGCGAAGTCTAACCGTCTTGCCGTTGTTGCTGAGCCCCGAGAAAGACGAGGATCTCGTCAGAATGACCGAGGGTAGAATATCGACGTTTGCCCATGACCTGGTGCCCGATTACCTGAGAACAAAGCCCGAACCGCAGGCCGAACAGAAAATGGTTCAGCTGGAGATAAAAGCGGCCAATCTAAGCTACGACGCGTCGCACGTAAGAGAACGCTTTACGACCTTTTAGATCGTCCAGTCGCCAATTCGAGCGAGCGATTCGAATTTACATAGTTGAACGGTATATATGTATATGCGCAGGGTGGCACATTTGATGCGTTACAATTGTGAATCAAAAAGTACGCATTGTACCGAAGAGTCTCTCGAATGAACGTTTTTGGCGTTCCAAGGATGAGAAGAAAGAGGACTGGGAATTTGATTGGGTGCAGCGGTCAGGACCATGCAGAGGTCAACTCGGAAATTCGAGAGACCATTTATTGCATACCGAACGACTTTCGAAATGTTTTTAGTGCAATGCGTATGGTCTGAGATGGCGGATTGTAACACTTCTAATTGGCCAGCCTGTATATATGTAATACATATATGTATATATAGATCTCCGAGTAAAATCTCATATTTATCCTCTTGTTGCTGCTAACTGCAACCGCAACTACTAGGACTGCAATGTAAGCTGAATTAATTTAACGTTTCGGCTCCTGCAAGCTCCGCGAATAATGACCCGTCACGTACAGGAGGCTCGTGAGAGACCGAGCGTTTTTGGCACTCCGAAAAGTACCCGAAGTACGGAGGTTCATTTCGTCCCTTCTGGAAGGTGATTGAGGAGGTTGGAGCGATTCAGTTGAGTCAAATGACGGTTTATTCATTTTTTTTTTCAATTAACCTCAAAAAAATGCATACGAGGTACAGATCCATTCTGTATATGCTAATTTTTTTAAATATATAATTAAAGGGCAAATTTATGCATTTTTATATTTTTATTAGGTAAAGTAGAAAAACTTTTGTGTTACTACCAACTTGAAAAAGTATAACATTATCGATGATTATTATGAAAAAAACTACGACGACGAATGTTTTATACAATTCATATTGAAATTTTGAGTAATTTATAATTATGCCTATTCATATTTGCGTCACGAGATTATTGGCCCATGGTTTACGATGGGCAAGATGAGGATTTTTTTTTCTCTAAATGTTTACAAAGGTTCAGATTGCGTTAATCCGTTGTCAGAAAAGGTTTATCTTGGTGCTAAATAACAAAAAAATTACATAACCTTTAGTGTGAAAGTCTTGCCCATCTAACCGCACGTTAAATTACATGCATTAAACTATTTTTTATCTCTAGTGTTTGGTGGTGAAAAAGGTTCCAAAAATCCGTAAAGACTCAGTATAGTCTAAACAATAACAAGTATTTTTTATTAAATTTAACCTTGGATTGTGGCTAACGCTCTAACCGCCTTAAGCTCCTGAGAGGAATATTTTCGCAGGGGGAGAATTTTTTTTGTGAGTTCAACGAACAATGGATCACCACGATACTTTTTGTCTTTTAAAAAATACTTTAACGTGTAATCATCATTCTCGTAGAGCCCAAAGAATAAACCTATGGGGGTATATATTTGATGTGCGAAAAATTTTGAAACATCTTTTTATAAATGAATAGAAAGTGTATAAAATTTTCGAGATCCTTTTCGATCGAAACATTGACGTTCGTGTGTGCCAATGATGTTGAAATTTGCATCATTGGAATGCAATCTGATTTTTCCATTTTTTAATTTCCTTATTGAGAGGGTTTTTTTTTCGCTGATTACGGTCATTGATTTCTAATAAGAATACGTAGAAACGTTTGAGCGATTATCGTAGTCTGAATCGGCCGGAATGACTTTTGGCCGTTGCATTCTTGACTCCCGTTGCATTCCAACGATGCAAACTTCAACGTCGTGTGCGCGAATCCTGTACGTGAGGGGATTAAGGGTGTCGGGCGTACGTCTATGCGTTCAAAGAACATCTGCGATTTTCCACAAGTTGCCCCATGTATCTACTTCGAAAAATGCACGCCCTTTTTTTCTACTGAGGTTCTTCTTCGCGCAAAACTATGATAACTATGATAACAAAAATGATAACTTTTGAGCCGATGATCTTTTCACGTTACGCTACTTTTATTCTTCTTGAGCAGAGTCCGGTGTTTCGATTTCCCTAAAATTAAAGATGAAAATACGCATTCGCGGGGAGCTACAAACGAAAGAAGGCCGTCGTTCTTAGGGTGGTGAAAATAGGTGCGACGATCTTTGGTAGCGGCATATTACGATTTATGTAGCCTCTAATTCTGACCACGCAGTCTTCATATTTCATCCAAAATAAGACTTTCTTTTAAAGTGGTAAAAATCGAAATTCGACCCTTAAGGCGAAGGAGAAAATCTACCACGTGACGTATGAGTGCGAGAGAGATAGCTGAAATTTTCGAACAGAGATTTTTCAGAGATGAATAATATTTAGGGCAAAAGAAAAATCATCAAGCTCTGCGTCAGGGCATTCGCCAGAGCCTAATGTTTGGTTTTCCGAAAAAATTTAACCACCTATGAGAAAATTGGGTTCGAAAATTTGTGAGGTTGTGTTGACCTTGTACATGGCCTTAAGGGGGTGAAACAGGGGGTTTAAAGTTTGTATGAGGCAACATATTTTTTGACAGGTTTGCTTAAAACTTGGCGTAAATACTATACAACACAAATAATTGGACACGTATTTCAGCATTTCCTAAAACTCGACCCTTAAGACCTTTAGAGTAACGGTTATAAAATCATGTATGAATTTAACAACTTTTTTTCGTATGAAAAATGTAGTCACTCATAAAATTAATTACACTTCTATTGAGTATGAATATCAAGCTGTTAGAATTTTTTTTTATGTACAAAATGGCCAATTATTAATACTTTCTTTTGTTATCTTTTTTAGGCTTTCCGCGGCGTGACAATTAGCATCCATAATTGTTTACCTAGAACGAAAAACAAAAATTCTCGACAATCTGCATTAGAATACCTAGAGAGGTACGCACGGAATTTAAAAAATATTGTTTTATTCAAAAGTTGTAGGTATTTGAACTTAAGAAATGAATTTTCAGTGAAAAATTTCGTTATAACTGCTCATAAAATGAAAAGTTTTCGATTAATCAGAAATTCCGTACGTACTTCTCTGCGAAATGCAATTAGGAACATAACTTTTAAATTTGAAGTAAATCGAGTAAAAATTGTGGACGTTATTTGTCACGCCAATTGGAAAAAAGCTGTTTCGAGAAGTTTCGAGTAGTCGGCCATTTTGTAAATCGAAAAAAAATATATATATATTTTCTAACAGCTTGATATTCATACTAAATAGATGTGTAATTAATTTTATGAGTGAATCACTTTTCCATGCGAAGAAAAAATTGTTAAAATCGTACATGTTTTTATATCCGTTACTGTGGCCTTAGGCCTTAAGGAGCCAGTCCACTTTGGAGCCACGGAAAAAAGCTATTTTCGCTTTTTTTTTGAGGATTTTATAAAAGATATGAATATAAACAGGGTGTCTACCGACCTGAAAAGTCATGAAAAATCTTAAATGTCATGAAATTACACTCGACCCTGAAAACGTCATGAAATGTCATGAAAAATTACCAGTCTACCTGAATTATTATACCCTACTAAATTATCGTTGAGTCTATATTCAATATGAACTAACTTTGTGATACTTGTCGATAGAGAAGCGAATATCGAATCGATAGAAAATAAAATAAAAGAAAATGATGCGTTATCTCAACATATATTAGGTTTTCTTTGTGATTCGTGTAAAGCGACTAGATGATATTACTCAAAGTTTCTAAGTGTATGTAATATTTTTCTAGATGTTCCCAAAATATACTTCTTTACAGCAATCTTGAAATTATGTTCGTCTCACATTTTTTACTACATATGGAATTGTACAGTTTGGTGACTTTTCGTTTATTCCGTATACTTTTTATTGGCATACAACACACATCGGTTTGAAAGAGCAAAATAAAAATATAAAAATTTAGAAAATCGGTCGCACTGTAGAATCATTAAGTTACTTCTATGCCAGAAAGTCATACTAAGAGTCATGAAAAAAATCCCCATTCACTGCCTTAAAAATCCTTAAATGTCATGCAATTTCAGTTCTGGTCAAAATTAGACACCCTGATAAAAGATGTTGGGCTTGATAAATAAAGTCTTCAAATACAATGAAAAAAATTTGAATTCATCTTTATTCATTTTTAAGTTCAAAAACTATAGTTTAACGTAACGCCTCGGTTTTACGCAACGGTTTGTCTGAAACAAAAAAATCAAAGTCCATTAGATTAAGTATGACACCAGCTACGAAATGACCCTCGGATATAAAGCTTTATCAAAAAAAAATTTGAAATGGCAGATGTAAAACGAAACAAGTTTCAAAAAACGCGTTTTTTCGCAGTTTTTCCCAACAACAAAAAAGTGAAAATCAAAATTTTAAAACCATCGAGGGTCATCTTGTTGCGAATCATGTTTACAATATGTGGTTCAAATTTCAAGATAGTCGGCTTATTAGTTTTAGAGATACGATGGAGCTAGATTTTGAAAACGCTGTTTCGAGAAAAACACGTTCGAAGTTTATGAAATGAAAAAATCTTACCTAAACTCAATCGGCAATTCCTGCACCGTACAAAATCCCTTCTCATTGCTGATCATCGTTGATTTCTTCAAGTCTTGCTTGCTTTCGATTTTTTGAAATTTTCAAAGTGCACTGGCCCCTTAGGAAACTTAAAAGGGGGTAATGTTTGTACGAACTTTTTAGTCACATTTACTTGAAACTTTGCGTCAATACACTAAAATACAAATAATCTAACACGTATTTCAGAAATTTCCAAAATTCAAACTTCAAGGGCGTTAAACGGAAGTGTTAACGTTTGTATGAAAAACATATTTTTTGGCCAGATTTGACCAGACTCTGGAAGGTCTTATTTTTTTATCAAACATGAAGACTGCGCGAGTAAACGCCTCGATTACAACGTAATTTTTCAAAATGTCGCTATCAAAGCTCGAGGATCAATTTGCGATAATTGTCGGGGCGTGTGTAGGGAAAATCTGCAGACGTGCTGTTTTTTTTTTGAAAAATAGACAACGCGCCTCGGCGCATCTTGGATTGTTGGTTCGTGCTTCAGCGAGTTGCCAATTATCAGGCCCAATATTGTCAATAATCGTCGTAACGTTTTTCTTTCCTTTCTTCCTTTTTCGTTACTCTTTCGTAATTGCAGAAACAAGTCGCGCAATACACAAAAGTGATAAATCACGTGTGGGACATAGCTAACAAAGCTCGCGAGGAATGGGAGAGCGAGGCCGGCTCGCGAACGACACAGGCTCAGACGAGCAGCACAACGGACACAAATGTCCTGGTGGCCGCGGTGGGAATGGGCAGTGGCCTCAAAGTAGGCAAAATATTTATTCTTCGACCCTTCGGGGTCGGGTTTCTTTTCTTTTTATGCGAAACGTGGCTAACTCGATGACGCGTTTGAATTTCAGTCGGATGCTGTACAAATGGCGCAGTCGGGCGTGAGCCCTGTGCCTGCGGGGATGATGGTTGGGCGACCCGGGAGCCAACCAGGCGCTGGCGGTCAAGGACCTCTTGGAAATCCTCCAAGTAAGCTGATCCGAACTAACCGTCGCCACGTATTTCATGTTCCGTACATAAACGTCATCGCGTCACTAGAAGAAAAAAAAACGAATAAGAAAAGAAAATACGAAGGTGTAAAAAATAACCTCACGTTTTCTTTTCGCAGTGGGCCAAATAGGCAAAGCACCGAGTGCGATAAAAACCAACATCAAGGCAGCCTCGCAGATTCATCCTTACGGACGGTAGAATGGCGTCGAAATTAATTAACCCCCTTCCCCAAAGTAATTCTAAAAATGTATTATAAGGCAACAGAGATCTAGAACTATTGAGAGAATATTTATAAACGATACGAGCTTCGAGTCATTTATTTCGTTTTCTCGATACAATGGCCTGAGACCGCGGCGAGAGAGTTCGGCACGTGACGGGAATAATTTCCGCATCGTAGCCCATCTCAATGAGCCAACAGCGTCTATCACGAAGTACCAGTGACTCGGCCGGACTCTGCAGCATCAATTGAAGACCCGTGTAGATTTCCGCCAGGTCGAGTCTTTCGCAATTTTCGCTCCAGAGTCGCGATATTCCTTCTCGTAGTTGCGTCGCGTCGATCGATTCTTCGTCTTTGCTCGTGAACTCGTAACGTAAAAAGGCGTCCTCCAGATACGTGTGAAAAGTCGCACACTGGGACTTTCTCGTGGCTTTGCGCGCGCGTTTTCTCAGCGTCAACGAGTCTGGAGAAGGAAAACGGAAGTTGGGGAGTTAGCGCTTTGGGCTGGGTGGTGGTCCGAGCGCTTTGCTACTTTTTTTTGAGTCTTTGTAAAGCTTATCGATTGGGGTAGCGTGAGGACGAGTTAGAGCGTGAAAGCGGTTTGCGATGGAATTTATCGACATTTTTACCGGCCGAGAAGAAACTGTAATGTCCAACTGTGGAGGTTTAAGGATGTATTGCCCGTACATTCCCTACCGAAAGTGAGTTTCGGTGAGAATTTTGAGGACTGCGATAACGTTAAAATCTGAAAAAAATCAAGCGTATTGAAGATGCTAAGAACATTGGTTTTGAATAATAAGAATGCGAAAAAATGATAAATAAATTGTTTAAACGAAAATTTGTTTCAAAAATCATCGGTAAACTTGATTTTTTGTGACATTAAATGAATTATATTTTTCTGAATACATATGATTTTTTAAAGAATTTTCTCTATTTCGAAAATCCCGTTTTTGAATTTCCGGACACTTTTTGGACCCCGGACACTTCTTGGATTCAATATGGAACATTGCTACGAAAACATATTGAAAATTTGTGACTTTTCGGCCATTTTTTTAATGTGAAAAATTCAAATGATAATAGAAAAAAAATGAAAAAAAAATTATACCTATTCAGAAAAATCTACGAATTCATTTTATAATATGAGCAAAGTAGTTCACCGGATATTTGTTGAACAATTGTTTTTTTCAACAATTTACTCGTAACTTTTTTGCATTATTGTTATCGGAAATTAATGTTCTTAACATCTGCAATGTGGTTGATTTTTTTAAATTTTATATCTCATCGCAAAGTACTCAAAATTCTCGCCGAAACTCACTTTTGGTAGAGAATGTACGGGCAATACATCCTTAAGGGGCTAGGCCACTCTAGAGGCCGAAAAAATAGGCATTTTGGGGATTTTTTTCTCAGAAAAAACGACAAAATGAATCGAGATTACAAAAAGGGTGTTTATCATAAATATCAGTGACTGTATACAATAATTTTTTTGGAGCGACTAATTTCGAAATGGCGGCTGTGCAGCGTTTATCTCAAAACTGCATTTTTTAGGTTGGCCTGAAGCATAACTCAGGCAATTTTCAACCGATTCACTTGAAATGTTAAATATATCTTGAAAAATACATTGTCTATGGAAGGACGTAGGATTTTTTTTTATATTGCATAGTTCATTCGTTATTAACAATAATCTAACGAAATTTTTCACTTTCGAAAAATATTCCTAAAAATCGTCAGATAATTGTTAATAACAAATGAAGTACGCAGCATAAAAAAAAATCCTACGTACTTCCATAGACAATGTATTTTTCAAGATATATTCAACATTTCAAGGGAACAGGTTAAAAATTGTCTGGTTGTTTCCGGCCAACTTGAAAAATCCAGTTTTCAGATAAAACCTGCACAGCCGCCATTTTCAAATTAATCGCTTCAAACAAATTATTATACAGTCACTGATATGTATGATAAACACCCTTTTTTGTAATCCCGATTTATTTTGTAGTTTTTCTGAAAAGAAAATCCCCAAAAAGCCTATTTTGTCGGCCTCTAGAGTGGCCTAAGGCCTCAAAGAGTTTTGACGTTTCCAACTCGAGATATTGGACACCGGAGTCGGCGATTTTTCACGCACCGCCTGTAGCAACTGTATCGAATGCCGCCGCTATCCCCGTTTACGAGTAGCGCTTCGATGTATTTTCATTTAATGAAACACCAGACAGCAGAGGACTATTATCCAAATAAGGTTGAAAAAACCAAAATTATTGACCGTTTTGTTTTCGAAATACAATTACGAAACAGATGAAATCTTGAAGCCGGAATAACCGCGCGAAGTTGAACGATTGTCGCTCACGAGGAACGTTACTTAAGGGGGGGAATCCCTTTAGACGCCCGAAAATGTGTCATTTTTCATGAATTTTTTTGAACGTGATAAAATAATCGCCCCAAAAATTTTTGTCACGTATTACAACTTTCAAGTATTCAAAAAAAAGTTTTTTTACGTAAACAAGATGGCGGCGTTATGAGGCATTCCGTGGGGCGTTTTTTTTAAAAAGCTGCTCATATTATAGCTCTAAAAGCTGTTGATCGATGTGGCTGAAATTTTCGGAGGTTTCTCACTATAACTTGACACTTATTACTGGATTACTGGAATTACTGGAATCACTGGAAGGATAAACCTAAAGTTTTAAGGTTATCGCGTGAATAAATTACTTTTTTGGGGTAAAAATCGTCGAGAAAATGGTCAAAAATATGAAAATTTGATTACAATGCCTACTTAATTTTTAATTTTTTTATTTCTTTAAATGTCTATCCTTCCAATAATGTTATAATGGGAAACCTCCCAAAATTTCAGCCAGATCGATCAATAACTTTTTAAGCTATAACGTAAGCAATTTTTCAAAAGACGCCTAAAAGAATTCCTTATAACGCTGCCATTTTGTTTTGTTTGAAAAAGAAAAAGAATGTTAAAACTGAAAAAGAATGAAATTTGTATCAGGATAACGTCAAAATTTTAAAACGATCAGAGTACAGACTCAATAAGAAAAGTTCAACGTTCAACCGTCTTCGCATTTTACGTGTCACGACGAAAACTTTTTTAATCTCGTATCCACTATTGCGTACTTTTTCGAGCAAAGGATTCCAAAACTGCCCTGGCGAGTACGTGAAACGCGTGCTCGCGATGCGCCTCCCGTGATATTCGCGTCCACCGAGCAGCGGGCTCCTGGCAGGCCAATCGCAAAAAAGGACGTTCCAAGAATTCGCAATAATCACGCTGTCCCGAAGTCTCGAAGTGATCTCGCAATGTTCGAGAAACGGGAAAATTGCGAAATCTTTCGTTTTTCGTATTTTCCACGAGGGGAATCTCCATCTTGTGATAACAGCATGACATCAGAATGAGGATTCTCGCGGTGGGAATTTTCGAGAATAAATCGCAAGCGTCCACCCCGAGATCGGCACACGCGTGGAGCCCAATCAGACAAAATTCCTCGTCAACGTGACTCTCGGAAGACTTCAAAAGGTCTCTTATCTCCGTCGCCGAGTCGGACGTTATTTTTGCGCACGCGTAACTCACGAGGCCGAGAGACGATCGGTAATATTCTCGTTGCCTCTGTCTCGCCGTCTCGACGTTCTTGGGATTCGATTCCAATCCGAGAACGCGATAGTCGTAAAGAAAATTCAACAGCTGGCAAACGTAGCCCTGAAATCGTCCAATCGAAATTTAACAATATTTCGACGCTCCTACATCGCACGCAAATGATTTTGGTAATTCGATGGATAAAGTGACATTTCCGAAAAATGCGCCTCATTTTTTTGCGCTATTTTCTCACTTACTGGGTTATAAATGATGATATTCAGTCGGGAAGAAGGGTAACGCGCGTTTTGACCCGACGACACAATATCAGCAGAATAAAATATCTTCATGACAAAATATTCGCAAGACAAAATATCTGCCGATATTATATACAGTTTAAAGTGTACAGTCATACCGTTGAAATTTATTCCATGTCAAGTGTACAGTCATACCGTTGAAATTTATTCCATGTCAAGTGTACAGTCATGCCGTTGAAATTTATTCCATCATAAAAAGGAGGAAAATTATTAATATGTGACGGAAATGTTTGGGTTTGTTTGTTGGGGTTTCTTTGTTTGTTTGGATTTGGTTGGTTTGGGTTTGTTTGTTTGGGTTCAACGAAGAAATTATTAAGGGAGACTTTGTCCCGGATTGAGCAGCGGGAGATATTAGCGGCTCAACATGAGCAGCCAGAAGAAGAGGAGGGATGCTTCTATGGACCAGGCATTGCCGATTAGCGGTAATTATAAACACATTACAAAACTTTAAACGCGTTTTTCTCGAAAACACGTTTTTAAAAATGGCTGACATTCTCCTGACCGCTGGAATTAACATATCGACCTGAAATTTGGAGAGCATACTCAGATATATGTCTTCACGGAATGACGGATCGCTTTTTCGATAGATACATTTTTGCATTTATTATTTATCTTTTTATGCGAAAAAAAACGCGAAAATTCGATTTTTTTAATTGCCGCCATTTTCCGAAATTTGTACTAAACGAAAAACCCATCCGTCATTCCATGACCAAAGGGTCACAGATTGATAATATGCTTTGAATTTGTGTTTCAGATCAACAAAGAGGGGGCAGTGATGTCAGCCGTTTACCTCTTGCGATTTGAGGACCTGTTTTCGCGGAGCTGCAACGGCCGCCATTTTGGTTTTTTTTCAAATTTTTTTTTTTAACGTCCTGTATATCATGAATAAAAGCAAGAAAAAACCGCACTCATCAAGCTTTACTCGTTTTCTTTAAAAAAAAATAAAATGTAAACACCTGAAATATGGCACTCCAAGGACAAAGTCTCCCTTAATATGTGCCGGATATGTTTGGGTTTGTTTGTATGTTTGTATGGGTTCAATGAAGAAATTCGTATTATGCCCCCACCCACTATCTCACACACCCCACAAAGGTGTTTTGCGCGCGACCCCGTTGATGTGGTGGACCAGATTTAGGATTTTGTCTCGCGGATGTTTTGTCTTCCGGATATTTTGTCGTCGGATCAGATGTCACGCAGCCGGTAGAATCTGACATTTTTCATTAACAAATTTTTTACGAGCAAAAAAACGTAAAAAATAATTACGAATTTTTCAAAAACCCAAATGTGGGGGGATTTATAATAGAAGTAGTTTTATTCCATCTGTACGGATTTCGCTTTTTTACAAAACCCTTTTTCTTTCCATCCTTATCTCTAACCTATAAGCTAATCAATCAAAATTAAAGTAAAAACGTGACAACGTCATAAGAAAATACTGATGGAATGGTTTCATTTTTCAAAAGAAAATTTTAATTCTGTTTGATAGATATTTTGTATGGATATAGAGAAGGAGGTAAATGGAAATCACAATTGAATTGATCAATTTACATTTATTTGTACGCATAAATACAATTATGTCAATTTTTATTTATTTTTTTTTACAATGTACATATTTTTTACAAGTATGAATGTGCTTTGAGCAATTGTTTTACAACTTTTATTTTTTCATAAAATTCTTCGTTCAGAAAATCATTTTAAATTTACCAAAATACTTGAATAAAATTTATTGTTTAAATTTCTACTCGACTGTTAAAATTTAATTTTTGATTTTATTATTTTATAATAATAAATTTTGTATTGACATTATTTCTTTCAGCAAGTAAACTGAATAAAAGTTGTTGTTCAATTAGTTACTTAATTATTTTTGCAAATTTAATTGTAATTTGTTGTAAAAAAGTAATAATTTTGAATAATTTATTATAAGAATAAACTATGATTAAATTATTGTTCATAAATCTTAAATTTGAAATTAAAAATTTGGAAACATCATTAAAATTTTTGTAACTCTAGCTTTTAAAAAGCCCGCCGCAATGTGTTTGATATAGGAGAAAATTGTTCCCTTTGACAGCTGGCTGGTCCAACCTGTCATTTCAGACACGTTGTTATGATATGTGGAAGATTTAACATTTATGTTTTAATTTTTTGAAATCATAGCTACGCTCGATAATTATTTCGATCGAATAGTAAAGCAATTGATTTTTACTCATCGTGAAATAGTTCTGTTAACTTATTGTTATAGTTTTGTCAATTATAGCATAACCTACAATCGCTGCACTAGCGGACCGATGCTATTTATTTTAATGATGAAAGCACGAATATTCGACAATATATCACTGAACATATATTTAATATCGAAAGAATCATTACCTTTATCGCCGCAATTATCGTTGCTATAAACAATTGACACCGGATTCACTTTTCACTGCACTTCATACTTGAAGAAAACATGTACATGTATTATTGTATAGCAGCTGTCCACGCAGACGCATCGCTCATGGCCTCTGCACACTGCGCGCGATGGGCGACAAACGATGAGCGATATCCAATGAGAGCTCGAGTATGACGGAAATGCTCTATGAGAGTGACGTTGCCATTGGATATCGCTGATCGCTCGTCGCTCGTCGCTCGCAGTGTGCAGAGGCCATCACTCAAGTAGGAGAGAGACAGATGTCGAACGCTGCCGAACGCTGCCGAACGCGGAGGCCGATTGTGCCTCTTTGTCGCTCGTTCCGCGCTCTCGCTTGCACTTCAAGCCTTAAATGGAACGCCTCAGAGCGAGGTAACGCCGCATGAGTCATGTTTTTTCGTGCGTGCAGCCGGCTCCATCGAATTATAAGACGTTGTCACGTCAAAAATTAGAATTACAATATTTGATCAGAAGCACCGTATGCCGTTTTGTGCTGTTTATTCCTCCACCTTTTGATCGTCCTCAGTTCTCGGTGGGGGGATTTATAAAAGAAGTCTCCCTGAATACAAACAAACCCAATCCCCTCAGGCCTGAGGGGGTTGGGTTTGTTTGGTTTTGTTTGTATTCAGAAAGGCTTCTTTTTTAAATCCCCCACTCTCCACCCTCGACATAGGCGTCGAAATGTTAAAAAAATGCCCTATTTTATCACGTGTTTCCGCGAACTTCAAACCTCGATGACTTTTTTATGGGGGAGGGGTCGAATTTCAACCTCCCCCGACTGAATATCATAATTTATAAGCGAATAAATGAGAAAATAGCAAAAAAAAGGCTTATTTTCCGAAAAACTCACTTATCTAAAGAATTACCATGATTTTTTCTTACCAAGCCTGCGCCGAGATCGACAATCGTTTTGATTCCTTCTTTCTCACATTGCGATCCGACCAAATTTGCCAGGCGTAAAATCTCGTGCTGCTTCTTCCGGCTCATTCCCTTCGCGAAACACTCCGGGAGAATTTCCGCGTCCGCCGCCGGCTCGACGACGATCGACGGCAGTTTGTCCAGGTGAAGACACTTCTCGATGAACGACAAAAGTGACTCGGGCCAAGATCTCTTCGAGCAAAAGGAGCAGCAGAATTGGAGAATTTTACTTTACTGACTCACAGAAACTTCCGGTGAAAAAATGTCTCTTCCCATTTTCAAGTTAGTCTCATTCCTCACTGTGACAATTGGCGCTTCCGGTAAACTTTATGTACCTTTTTCGTCAGAATTGCAACGAACCTTGCCCGTTTTATTGACGACGAGCTCGTTCAGTTCCTCGTTGTCCAGGTCCTTGAGCGTCGAGGCCCATCCATCCGGGAACTGCTCCAGACAGTCTCTGACCAACAATTCCGTAACCGGAAATCTGTAAAGCCACTGCGTCTCGTAAAGGAAATCCAACAGCTGCGAAAAGTATCGCTTCTCTTCGGCCGCCATCGTCGATCGTATCTAAAATACATCAAAGAACCCGTGATGAAGCTTTTTTCCTCGTAATTAAAAAAATCTACAAATAAAAAACTGGAGGCAAAAAAAGCAATTTCCGCGAGGGTAATGAGAATCGATCGATCAATTACACTTAACGAGTTTTATTCAACCAAAAATATTTACAAATACGAAGCCGCGTGATGAAGAAAAAAAAGATTTTGCTCCGATCACAAAGTGGCGTTCTCGAGAATGAATTTTCTTTTTTCTAAACGTTCGTTCGCGATCAGCAAGCGCGAGCCTGACTTTTCTCGTCCTGTTCGAGGACGTTCCATCCCTGGGAGGTTCTCCGCTCGAGTTCGGGGTTCGCGGGTCCGATGAGAGCGCGACCGATTTTCCGGCCCTTGCCGGGCTCGAGATAATTCCGGGCGACCTCTAGGAGCTGTTCCCTCGTCACCCTCATCAGCCGGAGTCTCTGATTCTGCACGTCCTCGTCGTCGAGGTCGTGAATGAATTTTCTCATTCCGCGATTGGCAGGCGCGACCGGGGCGTCGATCTGTTGAAAAACGCCGAGTTTCGCCTCGTCGATGTCCCTCTGGGTGAACTCGGCTTTCCTCAGGAACTCGTACGTCCCGTCGTAGAGGTCGAGGGTCCTGGTGGAGTTGGGATCTCTGTATGAGTAGAAGGTGAAGACACCCTCGGGCGAGAGATTGGCGCCGGCTCCGTAGGCGCCGCCCTTTTCGCGCACTTCCGGGAACAAATAGAGATGCGTGATCAATTTGGCCAGGACGCGTAGTGCCGGATACTCGGGATGCTCGTAGGGCACGGTTAAAACGGCCTTGGACGAATAATTAACGGTATACGGCATGACGTGATGAACAGCGAGTTCTTCGCTGCTCGTCCCCGGTGAATCTTCCCTCGTCGTGACGAGACGAGATTCGCCGTGTCCTTCGCCCTGGAGGGCGTCGTAAAAATCACTCATACCCTGGACGACGTTCTCGTGATTTTCCGGCGAGAGATTGATGGCCGAGCGCAAAAGACTCTTGGAAAAGAGCCGTTGGCGAATGTCGCGCACTTGTTCGAGTACAGCGTCGAAGTTTTCATCTCGCGCGATGTGTTTCATGGTCGTGACGTGCTCGAGGCCCGAAAGGGTCTCGCGAAGCCTCGAGGACTCGGCGACGAGGCTTTTCGCGCTGCTCATCGCGTAATGATGTCCCGAATCAGCGATCCCGTTAACCAGATCGCCGGCGTTTTCCTTCACCAAATTCTCGAAGCGCTTCGCGTCCTCGAGGCTCACCTCGTTGAACAACTCCTCCCAAATGTGCCACATGTCGTTCGCGTGTTTGTCGAGGCAATACGAGTGGAGCATGACACCCTCCTCGTAACGGTGATGGCTGTTCTTCGCGTCGACCACGTGGCCGGCGAAGCTCAAGCCGCCGGTCTTGAGCTCGCAGAGACGATCGAAGCTGCGATAGTCGTGTCGCGCGGTGCCCATGCGAGCTACGACGCTGTTGAATATCGGCAAGATTCTTTTCGATTGCTCGTCAAGATCGCGAGTGTTGAGGATCGCGCGATAGTAGGAAATCCCGTTGGTCGGTTGAACGGAAACTTGTACGGGTACACCGGAAACGAGGCGATCATGGGCCTCGTAACGCTCCACATCCGGCTTCAAATCCTCGATCTTCAAGGTCGGCAACACTTCGGGTTCCGCCTTCTGCTGATCGGCCAGCAGCCTCTTACCGTCCTCGTAAATTTTCGTCAACTCGGCCTCGCTCAGGCCCTCGAGTTTCGATCGCAGAAGCTTCTCCTCGGCCGCTCTGCGCAAACTCTCGTAATTCTCGTCCGGTGTCATCGTCAGCGTGAGTCTGTGCCTGTTATCGAGCAAATGCGTCTTGACGATGTTGCTGAGGTAGTTCGGATCGGCGTCGATCGCCTCGACGAAACGTTTCATCGATTCGTTCACGCGCAACGATCTTATCACGTCGCCGTCGTGATTCCACAGAGCCGTCACGTTGAAGAGAAGATTCAGCCCGAAGTTGGACGTCTGATGTTTTACGTGGAGCTCGATACCGTGGAGCACGGCGTCTATAGCGTCCCTGGAAAAACCCTCGGCGACGATCGTCTCGAGTGTCTTCTCGTAGGCGTCCTCGATTTTGGGGAAATCCTCGGAGCGCGCGCCCTGCAGGCTCAGGACGAAGAGACTGTCGCGGAGCTGTGACTCGAGGCCGGTCATACCACCGAAACCGGTCGCCAGGCCCGTCTCGATGAGATTCTTGTAGAAAATCGCGTTTGGCCCTTTGAGGAGAAGCTGGGAGACGACGTAAAGATCGAAGGTGGACTCGACGTCGCGAATGTCGTTGCAGAGTTGAGCTATCGCTATGGAGCACTGTCTTTCTGGGTCAGCCGCCATGTGGTCGGGTCTGCAAGTGACGTGAGCTCTCTTGGGCGACGTCCAACGTTTCTCCGGCGGCACGATCGTGTCCGAAACGTCGATTCTCTTGGCATCGCGGAGATAATGCTCGTTCACGTACTCGAGATTGCGCTCGAGGGGAAAATTACCGTACGAGTAGAATCTCGCGTTCGACGGGTGATAGTGCTTTGCGTGGAAATTAACGAGCGCCTCGTGCGTCATTTGCGGTATTACGAGGGGATCACCACCGGAACAGTAGCTGTAAGTGTGGCTCGGTAGTATCGTGTTGAGGAGCTTCTCCGCGAATATCGCTTGATTCTCGTTGAACACACCCTTCATCTCGTTGTAGACGACGCCCTTGAAGACGATCGGCGAGGCGCGATCGTGCACGTCCGCGTGCTCGAGACGCCAGCCCTCCTGGCGGAAATCCAGCTCTCGCAGACTCGGACGAAACACCGTGTCGAGATAAACGGACTGGAGATTATGGAAGTCCTTTGGATTCTGCGTTGCCAGCGGATATAGGGTGTAGTCGGGGCCGGTCATGGCGTTTAGAAAGGTCGCCAACGAACGTCGCAGCATCTTGAAGAACGGATCACGACAGGGATAACGCTCCGAGCCGCAGAGCACCGTGTGCTCGAGCACGTGCGGCAAACCACAAGAGTCGCGCGATATCGTCCGGAAGTTGATGGAAAACACGTTGTTGCTGTCGTCACGCGCAACGTGCAGGTAACGCGCACCCGTCGACGAGTGAGTCAGTCTCACCGCGTCCAAATGCATCTCCTCTACGCGACGCGACTCCTCGACCTTGAAGCCGTGAAGCACGTCGCCAACACGATAATCGAGCTTCGAGCTCGAAGACTCCCGGCTCGGCGCGCTCTGACAACGTCGCAGGCCCGACAGACCTCTCGCGGCCAACTCGAAACGACGCAGCATTTCGACTATTCCTCAATTGTACGGATTCTTTCGCTCACCTCTCTCTCTCCGAGATTCGTGATCTGCTGACGACTGCTCGCCGATCGCTTCTGCAAGGGAAGAAACCGATCGTGAATGCGTCCATGCGCTTTGCGGCACGACCACGAGTAACGGCTAATCTCGCGACACTTTTGTCGGGTAACGTGCGAACGAGGGTGATATAAGAGGACGGAAAAGCCTCGCTAACCACGGGCACGATGGAGCCGAGTGGAAAACAAACGTAGAGGAAAAGTAGAAAGTAAATCGCAGTGCCAAATTGTATTTATTTATAACGAACAAGTTTATGAAAAGATAAAAACCGCTAAAAATTATTTTAAAAATTGTAAATTGATATAAAAAAGTAGACATCCGGATAATTTTCGATTTTGGTGTCTTCGAATATTTTATGGAGAGCAAAAAATTGAGGGCATGATTGAGCAGAGTGGAAAAAAACGTAGCGGCAAGGGAGAATGTAAACCACAATGCCAAATTATATTTAGTTATAATGAAAAAGTTATTGGAAAAATTAAAATCACTAAAAAAACATTTCAAAAAATGAAAATTACTTTTTCTATATTGGAGATCTGATTAGTTTTCGATTTTAGTATCTTCAAATATTTTATGGAGAGTAAAGTTATTGGAATCATTGAAAATTCATCGTAAATGTCGTGGCACGGATTTTTTCCTTTACAAGCCTTGAATAATCAAGAAATAAAAAAATGCGGGAAAAAATAATAGCCCGTACCTCCTATATGGGCTACCAAAAACAAAAAAAACTTTTTTTTTTCTTAATCACACTTTTTTTGCATAGGTAGCGACAAAGTTTTTTTTCACTTTTAAAAAAGTTCACATAACAAAATTTGAGGGTCGATCCAAAAAACTTTACTCTCATAAGCGAATTTTCCCAAAATTAAGCAAAGACGTTGGTATTGTTTTGGTTAAAGGAATTCTAAAAAAGAAATACGACAAACGTCGCTCATGCCCCTGCAATAAAGGACCAGATCCGCGATTTCCGATTTTTTTACAATAACAATCGGTTTTTATTATTTGTAATACACGCAAGATTTTACGAGCGAGACGACAAATGGACGAGTAAAGCCACGAATCTCTGTGGGCATGTCGATCCTTTGGCAATTAGAGGTTAGAATCGACGAGCCAAGCATCCGTGGAATTCTCGGGTATAATATCGATAAAATACATTGACCATTTGCTCACCACGGTTTTCAGTCGTTGTCGACGAGTCCAGGATTTTTAGATTACAATGTTATATCATTTTACTCAGCGTGAAAGTTTGTCGAGCCGGTGCACGATACGCATTTCGAAATGATGCAAGGTATATACGTATATATCAAAGTATACAAAAGCTCGGTCGGTAAAAAAGTTCGCTATGCGTTTTCAAGGTTATGTGACAGTCGTGGCTGGTGTCTCGACGGGTAAAAAACGATTTCACGAGGACGGTTGACACTCGACAAAAAACGGTGACTTCCGGTATCGCCGAGTTCGACCGTTGACTTCCGGTATCGCCGAGTTCGTCTGTCTACTTCCGGTATCGCCGAGTTCGTCTGTCTACTTCCGGCATCGTCGAGTTCGTTGTCTACTTCCGGTATCGACGAGTTCAACCGTCAACTTCCGGTATCGCCGAGTTCGATCGTTGATTTCCGGTATCGCCGAATTCGACCGTTGACTTCCTGTATCGTCGTTTATTTTACTTCCGCTCTTGAGCGACTTCTGAAAAAGTGCCGAGTGAAAAAGCCCTCTCGAGTTTAAAATTTAAAAAATAAAAAATCAACAATTTCCACAGTTCGAAACAGTTTGACTGTCGACTTCGAGTACCGGCAAGTACAACTTTCGACTTCCGGCAAATCGAGTTCAACTTCCGGTATCGCCGAGTTTGACCGTCGACTACCGCTTTTGTGGTTCGATTGACTTCCGCTCTTTAGTGGCTCTCGAAAAAGTGCTGAGGGAAAAAGCCCTCTCGAGCTTCAAATAAAAAAAGGTCAACACAATTCAAAATACTTAAGCACATTTTTTTCCAGCTAATAAAAGTTAAAAAAAAATGCAAGACGAATTATTCGTGTGAAGAAAAAATATTTTTCTTTTGCACTGATTGTTACAATTCGCCGTAGGTTGGGGATGAAGTCATAAAAAAGTCGTATATCTTTTTTATAGCACGTTTTATTAATGGTCGTCGCTCACGGTGATCCGGAGTGTCGTGAAGTACGAGAATGCTGCTGAGAGAAACTGAATAACAGAGGAAAATTATTTACCGGCTACCGTTGAAGAAAGCCAAGCATTTTGCCGATCGATGTCGAAGGATACCGATTTTTTTTCAGCAGGAATGTCTTATGAAAATTTAATTTCGAAGTTTTCGTCAGGTGAGCTGTATCGTTTTAGAGGGGGGAAGAAAGTATCGGAAATTGATAATTTGGCAGTTTCGAGACGTTGCGAATTATCGCGATTTTTTGTAAGAAAAATAGAAAATTGCGAGGATTTTAATGTATATATTTTTTCTCTCCGAGAATAAAGTTGTGGACCTTTTAAAAACATCGAATTTTGACTTTCACCGGACACATTTACCTCTAAACAAATCTGTATCCTTCCACAGCAACAGCGTGTATGATTTCCGGGTTTCGTATAGGTATTCTTTGAAATAAAAAAGATTATATTTTTCCAATGCATATTCATTACCGATGCGTAATATCGCAAAGACAGAACGGGAAGAAAGCCACCGATGGAAGCGATTACCGGTCGTTGGGATCGTCGAATAATCATCAAAACGTTTCTCATCATTTCCGGTGTCATTTGTGTCCAAGGTGAGTTGTACGCTGCGATACCTATGAAACCGCACTAAACTTCATTTTACCCTCGTACTTCCGATCTACATGCATATCCGGCCCTAAGGGATTGCCGCATATTGTAATGAAAAAAAAGATGATCATCCAACCCAACTGGGATTTGGAGAAATATGGCCGCGTCTTTTATCGGCACAGGTTTTCCGCAGTTTCCCTGTGCCCTCGTGCAAATGAGAATTAGAAGAAGACAAAAATACAATAATATACAAAACATAAAAATTATCCCTTGATCGTTTTACTCACGACATTTATGAGATTGTCGGCGGGCCAGGCACAAACCAATAGACACACTATCGATATCAGCGCTACTGGTCCAAATTGCATCTTCGTGGCCACTGGTTGATTCTTTTGTTTTTATTATTGAAACAGGGACGTGTAATTAATTATAGAAATATTTTTAACACACACACACACACACACACACACACACACACACACACACACACACATATATATGTATAAGTACATATAATACTAGAAGTTATATGGGGAATTCCACGCCATTTCACCTAGCCCGTGACCCCGTCATTTTTTGGTTAGCCTGATTTTTTTTGTAAAATTGTACCCCATGAAGGTTTTTTTAATTTGAATTTTCTTTTTTCGTCAAATTCAGCATAAATTAAAAATAGACCGTTTCAGGCCTGACAAAATCGAATTGGAAGGCACAAAATCATGAATGCCATTATTGGAGATAAAAATGATAAAAATTTTATCATTTTTAGAGAATTTTTTAGAGAATTTTTTGAAAAACATAAAAAAACTTTTATTTTAGCGAATTTTTTGAAAAAAATAAAAAAACGCAATTAGCTTTTTTTTAAATAGTTTTCACTTCAGAAGTAAAAAAATACGTTGACATTGATAATTACTAATTTTTTCATATTTTTTAACGAAAGTATGCTTCAAAATGAAAAAAAAAATATATATTGACATTTGTCGATTTCTCAATTAGTTCAGGAGTTATCAGCGTTTAAACGTTTCCAAAACTTTCGAAATCGACATTTTTTGAAAAATTATAGCTCCTAAAAAAGAAGAGATAAAAATCTAAAAATTGGTGTGGATATTCCTCTCATAGGGTACAATTTCCCAAAAAAAATTGGGAAAACCAAACATGGTCGGGGTCACGGGCTAGGTGAAATGGCGTGGAATGTCCCATATATATTCAACTTCTAGCATAATTAAACGTTTATTTTTAAATATTCTATTTAATTATTAAAATAAATTATTTATAAATGGTCTATCCAGTAACCATAAATAAAAAATAATATATCAAACAAATTTAAATTCAAATAAATAAATAAATTTAATAACAGGAATAAGTAACTAAAATTATATTTAACGCATCGAGAAAAAAAAATTGATCTAAAATATAATTCATGCCACATAGTCGCAAATAATTTTTGGAGCATAGGACTCTAAAAAACCCGTTTCGGAGAAAATAATTTTCTTCCGTAACAAAATAATTGGATAAAAAATACCGAGTGATTGAATCATTTTCACGAAAATAGCGAGACACAGTGGAGCTCGTTACGACCCTTGTATCGAAAATTTGGCACAATTTTTACGTTTTTTCCGTAGTCTCGAATATTTAAATTGCTGCATGTGAGACTTCCGGTTGGGAACGCGTAGCAGGCAGATCGGAGCTGCAGTGAGTTCGAACGGAATAAACAAAAAAGTAGAATTGAGGGCGAAGTGGGAGGAAAGAGTGAGGTGAGGAGACAGAGTGGCGAACCGTGACGGTGTGGGAGTGAAGGCAAAGTAGGGGACAAAGTTTTTTGTGGAAAACCCGTGTGAGAAATACCGAGCGTGGAGTGAAGAGGTTATGCACGAGGCATAGGAAATGAGCGGGAAAGAAGGGACACGGCAAGGGAGAGAGCAGGAGAGGGAAGGCAGCGCCACCGCCGGACAAGGCAGTGAGGAGCTAGCGGAGGTACAGGAAAGCGGCGGAGAGGGCACCAGCGTGGGGCTAGGGAGAAAAGAAGCAGGAAAGAAGGGGCGAGGAAGGCCTAGGAAAGTAGCTAGCGGCGAACGCACGGAACCGGTCGGTATTATAGACCGGTTCTTTATCAAGAGAGGAGACGAGAATGTTGCGTTTGAGACGAGGAACAAACTAATGCACTCGCCATGCAAAAGTATGGAAATGGACGAGGAAAAGGAGGACGACCCAGAAGAGATGGAAGGAATGAAAAAGATAATCGGGGAAAAGGGAGACACTTTAAAAATAGCAGCGAAGAAGGACGAAGCGAACGCAACGGGCGAGCAACCAAGACAACACCACGAAGAAAAGGAACGGGGACACGTGAGTACGGAGAAAGGAAAGAACGGTGACAGCCCGGAGGAAGGGACGAGAAATTTGGAGGAACGACTTAGGGAAATACTAAGTGTCGGTCTTTGGAAAATAAAAGAGGAACTGAAGAAGGAGATTGCGCCGCTTCCGTGCAGATGTGAGGAAATGAACAGAATAATTAAAGAGTTGCTGGGAGAGGCGGAGCAATGGAAGTTGAAGGCATACAGAGACGCAGTACAATGGAATGAGGAAAAGGAGGAATTAACGAAGGCCCTGTACGGATGGAAAAAGAGGGCAATGGAATTGGAAGAAGTAATAAAGAGAGGGGAAAACCAAGAAAGAAACAGGGATAGCTGGCAAGATCGGGAACAACAATTCGACGAGAATAACAATAACGAGACGGCGGGCGGGAGAGGAAAACAAGTCCCAGAGATCCGAAGTGAGTCGGAACCGGAAGAGAATCGCAGATTCGAAGAGCGCGGGAGACAGAAATGGAGAGAAGAAGAGGTGCACGAGACTCAGCAAGAGAACACGGAAAGAGCAGAACGAAGGGAAGAGATATCGACACCAAGCGGAGAAGAGAAATGGGAGAAGGCGAGGAACAGGAAGAGAGGAGGAGAAGGCAGGCGAGGAAGGCAGGGGGGAGTAGAAGCAAACGATAATGGAAGCAGCAATTCGGCATCTCCGGTATCTCACCGACTGAGAGAGACACCGAAGGAAGACGGGGGGAGAGAGATTCGCTGGCAAGGAAGCGGGCCACGATGTCCAGGTCCGATGAGTGAAGGAGAATGGAGAGCGGAATGCCAAGAAAGAAGACGGCGGAAGAAGAATGTAAAAGTGCGGGGCGTGAGTGCGATCGGGAGCGAGTGGAAAATTTCACAGAATGTGAGTCGAATGATAAGGATGAGGCTGGGTGTAGAGGTTAAAATAGGTAAGGTAATAAAGGAAGGCGGGGGGCCAGTGGTAACATTCGAAACGATGGGCGAAAAAATACGGGTAATGAAACAGGTTGGAAAACTGCAGGGATCAGGAATTTCGATCGAGGACGACCTGACATACAGGGAACGAGAAGTGAAGAGATGGATTGTGAGAGAAGTGGATCGGAGAAGAAGAGAGGGGCAAACAACAAGGGCAGGGTACGGCAAAATGTTGGTGAACCGAGAATGGTGGTACTGGGTGGAACGAGAGGGGCAATTGGTGAATGAGAGAGTTTTTTTTCGAGGATAATGAGAGGAAAGGAGATTATAAAGTTGTATCGTGGAATGTGGCGGGTATGAAGAATGCGATAGAGGCGAGCGACTTTCTGGAAAGATATGATGTGATATTGTTACAAGAGACGTGGATGGAAAGAAAATGGGAAGAAAGTGCGTTAAGTAGAGTAGGAAAAGGGTACAATTGGTGGGTAAAGGAAGCAGTGCGGGAAAAAAGAAGAGGGAGGGCGAGCGGGGGACACCTAATTGGAATAAAAAAAAGAAATAAGTGGAAACTGTAAGGTGGAGGATTGGAAATACGGAATGGTGATAAAAATAAAAAGGAACAAACTGGGAAAGAGCATATGGATTATAGAGGTGTACAACAGTGTCGGAATGAAGGAGCTCGAGAGCCCCTTGAGGGAGTGCATAGAGAGAGGAGTGGAAGAGGGAGTAGGGATCGTAGTGGCGGGAGACCTGAATGCGAGAATCGGAACATGTGCTGCAATCACAGAATGCGAGAAGACAGGAGGGGTGGCATGGGAAAGGAGATCGGAGGACGAGGTGGTCAACATGGAAGGCAAAAAATTATTGAGTTTCTGTGGAAACATGGGGTTAACGGTTATGAATGGGAGGGTGAGAGGGGACGAAGAGGGCAGAGTCACGTTCGTGGGAAATGGAGGGGAGGGGAAGGGATCGGTATTGGACTTAATATTATGGTTGGAGGATGAGGAGGAAGGGTTAGTGAGCATGATCAAAGTAACTCCGAGGATAGAATCAGACCACCTACCAGTGATCTTCTCTCTGAAAGGATGGGGGGGTGAAAGAAGCAGCAAAGGGCGGAAGAAGGGAAGGGTACAGAGGAGCGAGGTAAGACTTAGATGGAAGGAAGAAGAAAACAAAGCGTACGAGGAGGAAACGGAGAAAGCGAGGGAGAATGAAAAAGAAGGGGGCACAACGAACGAGAGATGGGAAAAATTAAAGAGAGCAATATGGAAGGGAGCGGCGGCCACAGGAATGGTGAAGAAAGTTAAGGTACATTTAAAGGGTTCTAATTGGCTGAGCAGAGAGGGAAGGGAACAAAGGAAACATCTATGGAGAGCATTAAAGCAATTTGTAAAAAAAAGGGACACAGGATCCAAGAAAAAATTGAGGGAGGAAAGGAAAAAGTGGAGGGAGCTAAGAGAACGGGAGAAAAAGGAGTGGATGGAGGGAAGATGGAGGGAGGTCAGGGAGAGTAAAAACATGACGGAGTGGTGGAAGGCAATAAGAAAGTTTAGGGTTAGGAGGAGAGAAGAGGGGGCTAACATTAGGAAAAAGGAGTGGGTGGTGCACTTTAAGAAACTAATGGGAGAAGAGGGAGAAACAGAAGACGGGCAGGTACAAGAAATAAATGGAGAGGAGAGGGAAAGGGAACCCTGGGAGGACGAAGAGGACGACTATAGGGAGACAAGTTCGGAGTGGAACAGAGAGATTGATAAGGAAGAGGTATGGAAGGCGCTAAGGAGGTTGAAATACAGAAAGGCGGCGGGGGAGGACGGGATAACAGCGGAATTCGTAAAAAATCTGTCGATTAAAGCGAAAGAGGAAATATGGAAGATATTGAACGGTATCTGGAGGGAAGGGAAGATGCCGGTAAAGTGGGAGACGGCGAGAATCTTCCCATTACACAAGTCGGGGGATGCGGAGGACGTAAGGAACTACAGGGGGGTATCATTATTAAACATAGGATACAAAATCTTGGCGGGAATAATGGTCAAAAGAATTAACAGATGGGTGGAGAGAGAAAACATTGTGAGGGAGAGTCAGGCAGGATTTAGGGCAAACAGGGGAACGAGAGACCACATATTCGTCCTGAATGCCCTTATCAATAATAAACTAAGGGGAAAGGGGGGGAAGCTGTATGTTGCTTTTGTCGACTTCAAGGCGGCGTTCGACAAGATCAACAGACGAATAATGCTCAGGAAACTTTGGGAAAAGGGGATCAAAGGAAAAATGCACAAAATGATAAGGGGGATATACGAGGCGACGACAAATGAGGTAATAACAAAAGAGGGAATATCGGAACAATTTGTAACGAGTAAAGGGGTAAGACAAGGATGTCCACTAAGCCCGACTCTGTTTGGCCTGACACTGGATGACATCGATAAGGAATGGGAGGAAAAATGTGTGGGAGGGACAGTTATGGGAGGAAAAAAGTTTTACGCACTGAAGTATGCCGACGACATAGCTCTGGTGGCGGAGGAGGAAGAGGGATTGGAGAGGATGCTAAGGGGTCTAGAAAGGTTTGAGAAAGAAACAAAAATGGAAGTCAATGTAGAAAAAACAAAGATCATGGTGTTTAAAAGGGGGGGGAAACGAAAAAAAACGGAAGAATGGAAATACAAAGGGAAGAAATTAGAGGTAGTAAAGGAGTTTAAATATTTAGGATTTTGGTTCTCATCGAGAAACTCCATGACAAAACATCTGAATATGGTGGTGGCAAAGGCGAAAAAAGCAGCGAACGCAGTGTGGGGGGTGCTGAAAAGGGCTAAAATAGACGGACTCAAATATAGGTTGCAGCTCATGGACTCGCTGGTGAAGGCGGGAGTTTTATACGGGGTGGAAATTTGGGGGTGGAAAAGGAGAGAAGAAGTAGAGAAGCTGCAAGGTAGATATGTCAAGATGGCGATAGGGGTGGCACGAAATACGCCAAACTATTTATGGAAGATGGAAGCAGATAAGAGGAGCATGCAGGTAGAGGCAAGGCGAAGAGCTAGCGACTACCTGCTACAGGTAATGGACATGGGAAATGAAAGATGGCCAAAGATTTGCCTAAGAGAGGAAATCAGGAATATATTAAATGGGAACGAGTCGAAATGGGGAGGAGAACTGCGGGATGCGATGCAGGAGGTAGGGGAAGGGAGGATTCTAAAACTGATGAGAGATGGAGGAAGTATAAGAGAAATCAGGAAGATCTTAGAAGAAGGTGTGGAAAAGAAGAGGGATCAAGACATCCAACAAGATTGGGAAGGTATAGACAGGTCCACGTTCAGTAAGGACTACAAGGAGATAAAAGAGAAGCCGGGAAGGGAAAAATACTGGGAGGAGGAGGGGACGGCAGGAACTGTGAAGGAAGAATGGGCAAGGCTCAGGTGTGGTAACATAGGAAAAGCGGGGAAAAAGGGGTATGGGAACTGGATGTGTGGAGTATGTGGAAAGGAAGAAGAAACACTGGAACACATTTGGAAATGTGAGAAAGCAAGAGAGAAAATTAACAAGAACTGGGTGAACGCGGTGGACAGATGGAGAGAGGAAAGAGAAGGAGAAAATTTAAGGAACTGGTGGGTCGAAACGCTAAAAGGGGAAATACTGAAGGAAATATGCTACTACGCAAGGGAATTCGGTAGGCTAGCAAGGGGAGAGCAATACACTGCGGCAAATAGTTTTAAAAGTTAAACTACCAGTCATTGGCGAGACGAATGGCAGCTTAAGGCATTAGATATAAGGACTAGCATGTAAGAGCAACTGTAAACAAGAAAACATGTAAGCGGGATATAAAAAACGCAAAGCGTTATATAATGAGGAATAAAGAATACAATAAATTGCTGCATGTTTTTTTTGTAATTAGGAAAGCCGATTTTTCACTTCTCCTTGAATTACCTCGTCCGCTGACATCAAGTATCCTACTTTTCATTATTTTATTTATATAAATTATGGATCCTAATTTAATTATTTCATCCTGTGACATCGATACATCGAATTTTTTTGGGAAAAAAATCATTCATCTCAATTAAGGAAAACTATTTATAAGACAATAGCGAAACTCGGAAAAACACGTATATTTAAGAGAAATAAAAGTTATGCGTTAGCGAAACTCACACCGACGAGTTGGAGACAACTGAAAATGGTGCCGATGCCACTGGTCGTGGCCGTCGTCAGTGCAATGTAAGACATCGTACGTCTCGCTTCATCGGCTAAGCTGAAGATGTAACGAAGAAAGAGATTTTAGGCGACGATGTTCTGGAATCAAGTGGCGCTAGCCATGGCCGATACTCGGATGGGTGCCCTCGTGAAAATGTGATGCAGCGTGGATGCGAGGAAGCGGAAGCAGCGAAGTGGCGAGTATCGGACAAAAGTTAAAGGGATACGGGACGAAGGATCGTCGAGAACAAAAAAAGGAGCTAAAAATATTGATGCAACGATTTACCCGAGCAACTTTTGATGCTTTTCAATGATGTCGTAAAAGCTCTCGGTGTCGTGAATTTTCTCGAACTCGCTCGCGAGAATTTCCAGTCTCGCGCCAACGTACCATACGAAAAATGCCGCCTGACAGTCAATCGTGGCCCCGACCGAGCATTGAAAACCCACGAAACTCTGATGCACGTACACAAGGTACGTCATCGGTCCGTGATCGACGTCGAACGGATAAACCGCGGGAGTGGGAAATTTTTGCTCGTCCGGCATGAAAAATGGTCCGCAAATCACGAATATCGTCGTCGCGTAATTTACGATTGTTATCGAGGTGTGAAGAAGCGAGCACTTTTTCACGTAGCTCCGAAGCACCGAGCGCTCGTGAGCTTTTGAATTTTTCAAAAATTCCTCCATCTCGCAGACCAGGCGCTGCAAAAAGTCGCCGCGAAATTAACGAACTACATTAAGTCGATCATATACACACACACACAGGGGCCGTCCATAAAGTACGAATTTTTTTAATGGTGGGACGGGGTGACAGTAACCATAACTGGATTATGACGATAGGAACGATACACTGAGAAAAACCAATTGAATCAAAAAAGTATATTAGTTGATCCAAATAAATGTGCTGCTGCGGAGTGCCACCAATATATGAGATTGTTACAATACTATAAAATATTGGAAAATGTGATTGATTTAAATACCATATTATTTTATTTGAACAGCTCTTCTGTTCTCTGAATATCGACATTATCCTTCAAATAAAATTATATTCTATTGAAATCATTCTATACACAATACGTAGATGTATGGATGAAATAATTAAACGGTTGCTACAAGTTTTTTTATTTCGTACAAAAATATAATCAATAGAATTAATTATTTCTTTACTGCGTCGAAATGAATATGCCATGGGACGTAAGTTTTTCAATTTGTTTTAAATCTTAAATAAAAAGTGAGCATTACAATGATCATCCACGATAATAGTGGAGAGAATATCAGATATCCAATGGAGTATCCATAGAAAGAATATCAGATATTCAACTGATAACAACACATACTACACTTTGATCTTAGCCACAGGCCAAGAAGCGATACTCTTCAGAGTTTCTCCGACGCTTAAGTAGATTTTCGGTTCGCTCTACGCTTACGAGAAACGAGCGCGCGTGCGGCTTCTAGTGGTTACTCCGAGAACTACGGGTTTCCTCACACCTATAATTTCAGTGGCACTCGGCAATGATTTGATTGAATTTTTTCAAACAAATGCGCAAAAAACAAATCTTATTTTCGCAAATTTTTTTAACCAATTCAGACACTTGCCTAATATTTTTCAATTAAAATAAAATATTAATATTTTAACGAATAATGTACTTGGGAATCAATATCGGATATGATGAAAAAAATAAAATAACATATTTACTCAATGGAAATTTGATCTGAATCAAACGAGCGAAATTGAATTTTTCTTGTGTTCTCAAATCAACAGTATTCATGTTATGAATTGAAACACTTTTTTTGTTCGTTGCAGAAAGTGCATTCCAAACTATATAATTCGTTCGCGATAATTTTTTAGATAGTTTCAATAATATATTGCTCACGGCTAACAATATATCTTTTGAATTTAAAAAAACTTTTAATTTTATCATGTTATTAAAGTCTTTTTGTTTGTGCCTTTTGTTTGGACTAATAAATCCGATTATTTACACCAAAAATTTTACAATTGAATCAACAAAATTTCATTCAATAACACCAATGATATTGAATCAATGATTTTTTTTCTCAGTGTAGGATGATTTCAGAGGGGGGGGGGGGGTGGAAAAATCCACAAAAAGTCGATGACGTAATATATGGACCGTCCCATATCGGAATTTGAATGTTTCAGAAGGACGCACCTGGCTATCATAATAGTGTTTTAATTTAATTTTTTTTCGGTTTATTCAAAATCATCACAGGTTAAAAAAAATGGAATGGCACATTTTCTCCCCTTGCACATTGTAGCCGACATCCAAGCGAATTCAACCATGCAACATAGTATGACCTTCAAATCACCTTCAATCCAGAAATATTAAGTAAATAATAATCCAACGAGTTTTTGCTTTATGTCTGCTACGCTAACTATTCAAGATGAACATCGACATTATCTCGATCTTTTCTTTCTTTGAGTAACGCATTGTGAAGCGTTCATCGATAAAGTGATACATTATAAATTTTAGAAACTTCAGAAATCTGACAGCCAGAAGGTATTCGGAGTAATCAGTAGCTGACAAACACGATTGTGTACATACAAATAGCCAAAGGTGTTTTGTGAATCTTCTGTCATCACCGTACCTGTCACTTTGATGTGTTATTGTGATACATTCGAATGTAATCCGGCTCACAGGAATCATTTAGCGTAACAGAAATAAAGAAAAAAACTCTTACACGTTGAATTATTGTTTATTAAATATTTCTAGGTTGAAGGTCATTTGAAGGTCGTACTATGTTACATGGTTAAGTTCGCTTGGATGCCAGCTACAATGTGCAAGGGGAGACAATACGTCATTCCATTTTTTTAAACTTTGATGACCTTGAAAACATCGAAAAAAATTAAATAAAAAAAAACTTTATGATGGTCATGTGCGTCCTTCCGAACCATTCAAATTCCGATATGTACATCTTTCGTATTTTCAAATCCAACAGAGATGTTCAGGTGTTCTCTTTCTCGTGACTCATTCTGTGTACACACACACACTCACACACACACACGCACGCACGCACGCACGCACGCACGCACGCACACACACACACACACACACACACACACACACACACACACACACACACACACACACACACACACACACACACATAAATATTAGGTGTAGTAAAAAGAAATCCATAATTTTTGCCTTCAATATCATGCAAAATTAATGGATTTCTTTTTACTACACCTAATATATATATTCTTTTCTTCAACACACACCCACACACGCAACTATATATACATATAGTATATTTGTGTGTGAGTTGGGGAAAACATTCTTTTGCCGACCCCATACAAATGTGAAAAGTCGAATTACCTGTATACGCGCACGATGAATCCTGCAGACGATAATTTTAACGATAAAACCGCTCACGGCACCGAGAAAGCATATCGATTTCGTAAGTAAAAGAGAATTCGTTTGATGCTCATAAATCGAGTAGGTGAGAGGAAGGAAAAGTCCAATGGCGCTTATGAGTGACACGAGCCACGCCAAATCGTGTCTCGTTTTCTCCCAATCGCTCGAATCTGAACTCAATGGCCAACAGCAGCCCAGCCGGACGCTCAACTTTGTGAAATTGACTGCTCCCTCCAGACTCATTTTTGATCTCATTGCAGAAACATGATCTACTTTTGCCAACGAAAGATAAAAACCGAAGAAGAAAATTTCGACGAGTGTCGAAAGGGCAAAGTGCACCTGCGTGTCGAAATGAAAATGTCGTTTCAGCCGTCCGACCGTAAACTCCATTGATTAAGGGGTTAGGCCACAGTAACGGGTATGGAATCATGTGCGAATTTAACCATTTTTTTTGTATGAAAAAGTGATTCACTCATAAAATTAATTGCACATCTATTTAGTATGAATATCAAGCTGTTAGAAAATATATGTATTTTTTTCGATGTACTAAACGACTGTCTACTAATATTTTCATTTGTTGTCTTTTTTTTGGCACTCCGCGGCGTGACATTCAGCATCGACAATTTTTTAGCTATAACAAAAAACAAAAATTCTCGTCAATCTACATTAGAATACCTAGAGAAGTACGCAGGGATTTAAAAAAATTTTGTTTTATTCAAAAGTTGTAGGTGTTTGAATGAATTTTCAGTGAAAAATTTCGTATAAAACTGCTCATAAAATGAAAAGTTTTCGATTAATCAGAAATTCCGTACGTAATTCTCTGCTAAATGCAATTAGGAACATAACTTTTAAATTTGAAGTAAAACGAGTGAAAATTGTCGAAGTTATTTATCACGCCACGTGGAAAAAAGCTGTTTCGAGAAAAACGCGTTTAAGACGGAATGAAAAATCTCTGAAACGGCTCTTCCGATCCCGTCGAAACTGTGCCAAACGACGTCAAATAGATAGACGAACAGCTGTCTGCCCAGAAAATTTTCTGAATTTGCGAAAAAAAACGTAGTTTGATTTATGATAAGCCAATCTTTTAGTTTATTAGTACCTAAGTTTATCAATAAATTTAGGTACGCTATGGCCGTGCCAGAAGTGGGCTCACGTTGTACGGTCACGAAGTCGGTGGAAAAAAATGTCTCGCTATTTTACAAATTTACAATAAATCGAATAGTAACTTATTCTTATAATAATAAAGCACCGTTTTAGCGGAAAAAATCGATTTTTGAAAATTCTACCGTGGCCTTACCCCTTAATGATTTCGATTTGTTTGCATAAGCTTGAAATTGAAAAAAAAGGGATTTGTTGTGTGGTTTTTAGGATATAGGGTGTTAACCTTAATTTGGAAAAATCGTTACACTCCGCTCAATATTTCGAGTTTGTCCAAAAATTTGTCCAAATTATTCAAATTTTGTAACAATTCGCCCTCTGCGCACTTCAAATTCGAACAAAGCATAGTGGATAACATTTACTGTCGTATGACTAGATGGCGTTTTCATAGGTTTATTCATTCGTCGATAAGAAATGATTAGAGTTCTTTTTTCGTCGAAAATCGAACGTTTTTCCACAGCTTAGCATTTTCATGATTTTCAAAATTTCAAAAAACTGTCCGGTCAAACGAAACTGTCATTATTATACTAAAGGTCATTTAGGCATACTTAAAATACTAAAGGTCATTTTTACACCGATTGGCAATGCAGAAATGGCGGCACTTTCTTTAAATAATAAGAGCTCAATTGTTTGTCAATATTTAAAAAAACACTCAACCTCGGCCAGACTGTGTACCAATTGTGTGTAAAATCCCAACCTCGTTATCCCAAAACTTCGATAAAAAAAATGATTAATTCGACTTGGTTTTCAGGCCCCAAGCCTGCGCAGACCGCGGGATGAGAATGTTTCCTTCTTTCAAAATTACCGAACAGTTCGGACTTACGTCTACGCCGGTCAACATTGGACTGAGTTGATGCGGGATCTTTTTTTTCGCAATTCCCCGTTTGCACCCGTCCACCCCCGCGAAGCAATTGCGAAATTGCGAAATCCAATTTGCACGTAATTGCGGTGAAGGGATAAACGCAACCCTCGAATGGTAAAGAAAATGTACGGTAAATTTGCAAGTCGATAGCTTCAGCCTCGCTAGGTTTTCCTGGATCGGACGAGTTGAATTAATAAACAACTGCATGAAGCGTGTATCGCCCAGTGTAGGATTCTCGCTCCCTTTCGCGCGATATTGTACAGGGCGATAACAATTTTCCATATAATTTCGCACTGGCGTTATTAGCGCTGGGAAATTGCCAGGTTGCGGTGCATTTGCGATCATTACGATCGTCAATTTCTCACTATTATCATTCGATCGTTTTGACGGCGCACATACGGGTGTTCTGACGATCTAGCCGCTCATAAATCAATTTCTGAAACTTGACGCAGGTGAGAAAAAACCGTTTATTATTATTGTTAAATGACTAGAGAACAATAGGCAACCCTTCCCCGTCTCTCATCGGTTGCACCTGCGCCCTATTTTCAGTCGGAACTTTAACATCGCTGCAAGTGTACGTATCTTTCTCGGCCTTCTAAGTGTGATTCTCTCAATTGAGGAGCCAGTCCACTTTGAACATTTAAAAAAATCGAGAGCAAGCGAGACTCGAAGAAATCGACGATGATGAGCAATGAGAAGGGATTTTGTACGGTGCAGGAATTGCCGATTGTATTAGTTATGTAAATTATATTAAGTTTAGTGTTAGGAAAAAAATAAAGATTTAAGTTAAATGGATAGTTTTATTATTTTTTCTCTCTAAAACCTAATATTTTAGGGCAAACACTTCCTATAGCTTAAGACCAATTAGAGACTCATTTTCAAATAAGAAAATCGAAAGAAACAATAATGTTGAGTTTCTAGATTGGCAAAATCCCTCCTCCATGTGCGGCGCTGTTTTATCGTTTCACGGTTTCTGGTTCAAGGGTCAGGGGGGCGGCGAATAATTTTTTTCTGCATCCTCAGGCTTGGAGTGTTTTGGTCAATGAGGAAATTGGACACTTCAAAATATGCGTTGGTGGAATTAGTCTCGTGAATGGATTAGCGATGAATGGTGCATGTTGATAATTTCGTGGCGATTTTTTGCAGTCGGTAATTTCGATGATCGATTTCGATTGGGTCACCGTTTCGAGTAAGTCGATTTTTTAGATTTTTATGAGAGTTGGCAGAACAAATTTATTTTTTACATATACTTTTATTTATATATTTGGGTGACTTGGTGTAGTTCGATTATTTCGCGACGATTTTTCGCAGCGCTTGGTTTGCGAGATTTAGGAAATCTCGTGGGCTTTTGAAAAATCGTCGGCTTTTGAAAAATTCAAAAGCCCACGAGCGCTCGACGCTTCGACTGTCAGGCGGTAATTATCGTGTGGTACCATAAAACGGGATTAAATTGACACTGAGGGTAACTTTGACAGTCTTTGGGGCTACTTTAACAGAGCGCCAAAAGACGGTGTAAATGGGTCCTTAAACGTTTTTTCTGTTGTTGCTGAAATTTGTTGTTTAAGTTTATTATAATGTTACTCAAGTTGATTGTAACGTTGCTCAAGTTGATTTTGATCTCAATGATAATTATAAGACTGATTAGGTGCCTATAATAGTACCCTACGTACTTGATATTTTGGTGTAAATGTTTCCTTAAGGAGTGAGATGCAGTCAGAGGCGTGAAAAACGAGCATTTACAATCGTTTTTTTTAATCGTAATTAAGTTTGTCTTACAAAAGTGGTTACACAGACTTTTTATGTTATATTTCAACTTGATTTGTACAAATTTTCAAAGAAAAATATTGATTATTCATAACAATATCGCCATCTTCGTCGGACCCCCTTCGGCATGTAGTGCTTTGCGGTGACCATCATAACATTTTACTGCATCATCTGAAATCCAAAAACCAAAAAAAATCATTAGTTTAATAATAAATCTAGCCCTTAATCGGAGATTTTTTTTTAATTAATAAAATGGCGGCTTCCGACAGATGAATTTCGATTTTCGACCAAAAAATTGCTCGTTTATTATTTTAAAAAATATAAATTTTCAACAAAAATGAAAATCCTTCGATCAAGAACTAGTTTTTAATGCTATCAGTAAGCCCACCAAATTTCATCAAAATCCATCGAGTGGTTTTTGAATTATAGTGGTCACCGACTTGAAAAACGTGGTTTCCAGAAAAACGCGTTTAAAGTTTTTCGATGTGAATACGGTATTGTGTTCGTAAAATTTTGAGCTCGATGGATGAAGCTAAACTTTTTTAAATGTATTTTGATCCGCTGAATCCGAATATCACCATTTTTTGCCGAACAGTCGACAATTCAATTGTTTATAGCCAATTGTTACAACAATTTTTCAAAAAATTGGAGTTTTTCGGGATGAATTATTTTTTTAAACATTTTGGGCAATTTTAAAACGAAAGTATCCCTTATGAAATTTTGCTGAAGTTGACAGTTTTTGAGTAATACATTTTTGGAAATTACTGAAACAGGTTTCAAATTTTACACTTGATTTATGTATAGAAATACTAATTAAAAAATTACTTACATCGAATTATCAATTCCTGGCCTATACAATAGGGCTTCTGCCGATGTGGAAGCTTCCAATATATCAATTTGTTGTTGTCTTCGAAGCATTCTGCCTTCCCGGGTATTTTTGTTTGCGCGATTGTCAGCCGCTACCTGCCATGGGGACCCGACGCCCCTTCACTAATTGTCGGATATCCCGGAAATTATTCATCGGATTGACTTGAAATTTTCAGGGAATATTTTCGAAACATACTTCAAGAAAATGTTTAAAAAAATCGATTTTCTGAAAATTCTGACTGCATCTCACCCCTTAATGAAGATGACAATTTGATTGTAAAAAATCGTTGTTTTTCATTTAATTTCATGTATAATGCACAACACATTACTTTTATTAATCAAAATGATGTAAAAGTAATCCTTAATCTTTGACATAAGCTGGATTTCAATGCCTTGTAAAAGAAACCAAACAGTGGAGGTTACATTGACACTTTAAAAAAAATTGTGGGCGCCTAGTGGGGCTCGACTTCCTCATACATTTAATAGCCAAATGACTCAGTGTTCTATTGGAGCAAAAAAAGTTGGTATTTAGGATGTTAAAAAAAAGTGACCTACAAAAATCTTCCAAAACCTGTTCAAGGTAACCCCACTTTACGGTACGTTGCCGCGAGACTCGAAATTCTCGCGGGCAAGTTCGCGAAAATCAACGACACCGGGAGCTTTTACGATATCATTGAAAATCATCGAAAGTTTCTCGGGTAAATAGTTTCTTTAATATATTTATCTTCTTTTTTTTATTCCCGACGATCTTTCGTTTCATATCCGTTTCATTTTTATCCGATACTCGTCACTTTCACGATGCACACTGTACTGTATCGCATTTGCAGGAGGGCACAGGGAAACTGCCGTGAACCCAGGTCGATACGATTGCGACGAAACGTGCCGGGGACAAATAACAATGCAAATATGCGCGTGTTCGAATTATTTTCGTGTCGTTGTACATAGGCGTAATATACAAATTTATTTATACCCCCATCCCCTCCGCCCGTTGCCAAGCATCCAAAAAGCTCTCTCCCTCCCTCCTCTCTCTCTTTCTCTCTCTTTCTCTATCCGGCGTTCTCTCATTTCAGGCACTTAAAATAAATCATAAAAATGTTCACTTCGCTAAGCTCTTACCGATTTATTCTCATTGCTCTTCCCTGGACGAACAATCATTTTCGTCAGCTTTTCAAATTCTTACAAAATTTTGTTCGCCCATCTCACGCCGAAAACGGTGCCAAATTCATCCGATTTTCGATCAATAATTCCGTCGCGTGCGTGCGTTCGAACAATACATTTTACTCAATTGATCGATCGTCCCTAGC
The DNA here is from genome assembly GCA_964007375.1 of Ophion obscuratus. Taxonomy (NCBI): domain Eukaryota; kingdom Metazoa; phylum Arthropoda; class Insecta; order Hymenoptera; family Ichneumonidae; genus Ophion; species Ophion obscuratus. Next base: position 31,684,519 of record OZ023315.1, read on the forward strand.
ATAGTCGACTTTATCGTGAAATTATTATTATTATTATGGAAGCGATATACCTTTTTGTCGTGGTATCCAAGCCTCAAATTCTGACGAATTTTCCTTTACCGATTCTCGCGTGAAATACGTCGATAAAAAATTGCCATACGGTCGACAAAAAGAATTCTGATTATAATAGAATTTTAATTAATTTCTACGTTCGTACTCGGTTGAAGTTACCGATCGATGATCCAAGTACTCGACATTTTTTTAATTCGGAAACATAAAAATCGATCGAACGATTTTTCAACCTCGTTGTTGTAATACAACGACGGTTCGTAAAAAATGAGGCGAAAGGAAAAAAATATATTCTCCCTCTATGACTTTCGTGTATAGTTTTTAGCACCGTTAAAAGTCTCGCGCGATATACTCTTAGCATTTTCCTCTCCGCACTCTATCTCCGTAAAGTTAACAAAGGCCAATCTTCTAAAAATACTAACACTAACACTATATATATATATATATATATATATATATATATATATATATATATATATATATATATAGTCGTGTCGAGGGTTACGTCAATGTCCATTTTACAATATATCGTACATTTTCACATTACGATGTGCAAAATATAATCTATGTTCGGAGAACTAGTTAGGCAAAGTTGCACGAAGAAAACTTCAAGCTCGTATGCTTACTTTTTTTGTTTTTCTGTCATTCTTTCTCCAGCGCCCATACATCGTTAGTTTTAACCACGTTAATCACAGTTTACACTGCACCGGCTCAATGTTTGTCGTTTGAATAAAAAATAAAAACATTATCATACGTTGCGTGCGAATAATCTACGTCATTCGTACAATGAAACATATATAGCAATTTTACCTCATATTATTATATAATATAATCGTATTACGTAGCAATAATATGTTATTATAATACGCATGTACATGTATTTTGAATAATAACAATAATAATAATATATTATATATTATACATAATAATAATATAGTATATATTATACATAATAATAATAATACTATATATTATCAACCATCTGTGTGTACACTATATTTTTCGAGACGCTGTCTTTTAGGGAACAATCGGGTTTTCGATGTTTTCTAGGCTTTCAAAAAGTTTGAAAATATCCCGGATAATGCCTCAAAGTTTACTACATGGCCTAGAAGTAGCCAGAGCCAAAAGTTTTAAAATAGTCAGTAAAAAGATTGAAGTATAGTGAAAATGCGGAAAAACGGGTGAGGTTGAAATTTTGACTGTTCCTGCAAAGACCCAGTGTACACATACAGGATTAAAGATGAAAATATTACACAAGAATAATATAACATTATAATAAGGAGGTTTGAAAAGCCGAAGAGGCTGAATTTGGAGTAAACACTACTAATACTATAATATGATATTATAATATATAATATAATGATATTATATTGTTATTATTTCACATAATAATGAAATCATATCATTATCTTCTATACATAGAAAAGAACATGTAAGGACTGATTTATCAACGCCAAGCCAACACCGCTGAAGCTAATTACATGAAATTTGAACAGTAGGTTGCTTTTTAAGTAGCCACTAAGAAGAAATTTTTCGAAATTCAACCCTTAAGGGGAGAAAGAGGGTGGCAAAATTTGTATGCAAAGTTAAAAAAATCTGCTCAGAAGATTTACTTGAAAATTAGTGATAAAGCTTTTCGATACAATTAATAGAATACTTATTTTAGCGTTTTTCGAAATTCAACCCCTAAACGAAAAAGGGTGGCAAAGTTTGTACGGAAAATTAAAAAAAATCGGGTCAAATTTACTTGAAACTTTGCGTTACTGCTCCTAGACATAATTAATGAAATTTCAGCGTTTTCTGGAACTTCAATACTTAAGGGGAAAAGGGGGTAGCAAAGTTTGTATGGTGAAAGAAATATCTGTTCAGATTTACTTGAAACTTAGTATTGATGCTGTTCAACACAATTCTACGTGTTCCTTAGGGCCGGAGCCTCAATTAGAAGGACCGAAGAATCGTTTTTTTTTATTGCTTAAATCGATAGATAAACTATCCAATAATATATTTACAAAGTAACAGAGGCCAATTGTAAATATTTTCGAAGATACAAGACCAAAAGCAGGAGAGCGATTGATATTTTCACCTATAGAAAACTTTGAAGCGCATTTTCTCCAGTGTTCATTTTCACGATTTTTCCAAATTGGTGGCCGTAATAGCAAAAAAACTAAACGACCTATTGAATCAAACCAAAGTTTATTTTCTTCAGTATGAAAATTTCTTCTAAGTGAACTAAAAAAGTCGTCGAAAAAGTATTTTTAAATAATTTTTATAGCACGTTAAAGTGTTTTGTTTAAACACATTTTTTTTCAAACGTAGAAAAAGTTACAATATCACGATTTTTTAAAAATTTTCTTAACTGACCCAGAAGAAGAATATATGACAAGTGAAAGTTTTACCGGTTTTTTTTTGTTCCGGTCAAGAATTACGAGCTGCATCTTTCCCGCCATTGAGGACTGCAGTGGCAAGACGTGCATGGAATAGGCTAATAAATCTGCAGTCATTTATCGTTTCACGTTGGACATTTTTTTAATACATTTCAAATATACATGAAAAGATACCTCAATGTTGACTGGGCTCACTTGGTTTTTTCCCTTCTAAAAACATTCCCGAAAAAACGCTTTCTTCGGACCTTCTAATTGAGGCCCCCGCCTTAAGGCAGGATATACATTTACAACGATAAAAAAATCGATGTATTTTTTCTCTGAACGATAGAACTATATATGTAGAATATTTTCCTAAAGTTTCAAAGCGGAATTCCGAAAACTTCAAACGTTACAGCCCGTCAACGCTGTGTCTCACTGCTCATATTCGGTGCGGGCGTGAACTTCTAACGCGTTTTTCTCAAAACTGCATTATCGAAATTGGCGTGCAGGATTACTCAAAAACTATTAAGCCAATTGACTTGAAACTTGGTAGAAATATTGATAACATTGGTACCTTCTACTTGACGAGAATTGTTTTTGAAAATAGCAAAAAACAAGTACTTATTTAATCCACATCTTACAGAAATGATGTGTGAAATGTTGATTTTTTTTGTAATGCGTGCCATTTTCTTCATTTTAATTACCGTCGCATAGAAACTATACATGTTCTAACTGAAAAAATGGTTGAACTTTTTTTGCAAATGAAAGTCTACGGGAAGCTAGACTGCACGCCGATTCGCAACTCCCGCGGCGACCTTGCTGTAACACTCTGCCACAGCTCCGTCATTTTGATGATGAATTCATTTAAAAAAAAAAAAAACCTTTTTTATACTTAAGCATACTATTAAAGTATACCTAAAGTTTGATAATTGTAGAATAATTATTTCTCGGTTCAAAAAATCCCCCGATATTGCTCATTTTCTTCCTGTCTAAATGTATATACCGACTTAACGGGTTATGCGAAGTTAGAAATAAAAAAAAATCGATTTTTGTTTATTGCATTTTCGGAATGTACAAATATGTGAGTATATTCCCTGAAAATTTCAAATCGATCCAGCGAATATTCTCGGAAATACACACATATTTGTAAGGACGCTCGGAGCGCTGTGTGAACGACTGTTGAAACGTCAAACGCGTTTTTCTCAAAACGGTGTTTTCAACGTCGTGAGCACGATTGCTCAAAAACGGCTCAACCGATCGGTCTGAAATTTTAACACAACCTTCTCAGATATAGTCTTCAGGTATTGATCGAATGAATAAGATTTCCGATAATTATTTCTATCTTTTTTTTCAACGATTTAACGAAAAACAATTTGGTCGAAAATCGAAATTGTTTCTTTCCGGAGGCACCATTTTGTCAAAAACTAAAATTTCGATTATTCCTTCGATCAATACCTGGATTCATCTATCCCCTAAAAGAATCTTTTTGGTTTTTTTCATTTTAGATAATCCAAACCGGAGATACTTTGCTCACCACCGGACACTTTTTTTTCGGGGACCACCAGGAAACTTCCTACAGGAGCAATGTTAATGAATTTTGGAAAATAAAAAATGCCAATCTAAAGCTAAAAGATGCCACTACACTGCCTGATACTTTTCGTTTTGCCCAAATGAAATCCTTTTCCAAAAAAAATCGTGAAAAAAACGACTTTTTTGGCCTTGCAACTGCGTATAACGCCTCAATGAAACATTTCAGGAGCATTCAACACAAGTTTACGCGAACGAAGCAGCGGGCGGAAAGGTAGTATTGCATATTGCAAACTTATATTATTTTTACATAATATTACCACCGTCAATAATAATATAATGCATATATACACATCTTATTATTATTATTATTAATATATCGTAATAATATACTATAGTATAAATTACTGTTTCATCATTGCATCATAATATTATTTGTTGTTGTACTGTTACGATTATATTATATAATGCTATGGTAAAATAGATATACCGTTATGTTAGTTTTATTTTTCATAGGCCTATTTGCGTTCATAATTATAGTAGTCATTTTTTTTCACAGCTCTGACACCGTCTCAATTTGCGATCCACCAACGAAGACAGTATATTTTTTTTCTCATCTCGGTTTCTCTCTCTCTCTCTCTCTCTCTCTCTAACTCTCTCTCTCTCTCTCTCTCTCTCTCTCTCTCTCTCTCTCTCTCTCTCTCTCTCTCTCTCTCTCTCTCTCTCTCTCTATTTAATTCTCTGTATTTGCTCTTTATTCGAGCAAGCCATTTTTCTCAAAGCTCACGGATCTGAAGGCATCCTCGACGAGATCGGCAAGGCATCTGACGGCCTGTAGAAGCGCCGCGAGAAGCAACGACAACGAGAGCGATATTATTTTACTCGGTACGAGGGCATTTTCGGCAATTTGCGAGCGATTCGGAACTTTCTTGCGTTTGCGTTTGTCATAAGTGTAAGATTTGTTGTTCGATGGTGAATTACTCTCTCGTCCGTTATCGCGCAACGATTCCGTATTTTTCTCGTTGTTACGAGCGTTACCGATCGAGCAAGATTTATTCGGTGACGAACGATGAGAATGATTTTTCATCGTTGTTCTCGGGCAACTTTTGAGTCCGTCGAAGTTCGTTTTTCCGGTTGGACAACGATTGTTCGCGACGATAGTCTCGATCATGCGACGAAATTCTTCGGCCTTCGCCTCGACCTCGGCTATCCTCGTCTCTCGTGTTTTCTTGACGTTCCGACGACACGACTTTTCGGGCACGATCGGACAACCCGCAGTGGCCAAATTACCGATCGCGTTTTCCGATCGCGCTCTCGCGCAAATTACGCCCAGGCGATTGTTCGCGGGGAATTTATCGGCCCGGAAGTTCTCAAGGGAAGCTTTCGTCCTGGGCTCGGGGTTATCCTCGGAGTCGGATTTATCGTCGAAGCGACGATACATGGAATTTTCGTCGAGCGAATTCGTTCGACTCGAACTTTTTTCACGCTCGATCGAACGCTCGTTCTCGTTGGTGAAATTGTTGAGATTGTAATTGATGAGATCGGCGATGTCGTTGTCGAGAGAACGGCCACGTGATTTCGTCTTGTTGTTGTTGTTGTTGCGAATGTTGCCCGGTATGTTTTCCCGCGTCTCGGTGAATCGCGACCTCGTTGGGACTTTGCCCAAACTGTTAGGTATGAAGTTGACATTTTTATCGGCGTTCGGATAAACCACAAGGGAATCCCGAGTACTGCTCGGCAAACTTGCGGAATAACACTCGATGTTCTCGCTAACCGATGAGAACTCGTCCGTGAATTGCAAGATGTTGTCGTCGGTCTCGTCATCGTCGTTGTTGTTGGCACTTTTCTCGTCCGATGCTAGCGGCTCGTCGGTAATTGGATCCACATCGGTGGAGAGTCGGTGATCGGTAAGGGGTCGATGATCGGTAAGGGGTCGATGATCGGTAAGGAGTCGATGATCGGTAAGGAGATGATGATCGGTAAGGAGTCGATGATCGGTAAGGAGAGGATGATCGGTAAGGAGTCGATGATCGGTAAGGAGATGATGATCGGCAAGGAGTCGATGATCGGTAAGGAGTCGATGATCGGTAAGGAGTCGATGATCGGTAAGGAGTTGATGATCGGTAAGGAGTCGATGATCGGTAAGCGATTTGTCCGCTGTAACAAGCCCATCGTCCGAAGCCTTATCAGCAACGTGACGATCGGTAAGCCGATCTCCCGTCGTCGCCCGATGATCGGTAACGTTTTTCTCATCGATCTCGCGTTTATGCGCATGCGCGAAGGTCATGTTTTTCGTCGCAGCTTGATTCTCCCCGGACGATGGGTCCTTGAAATCGGGAACGTTCCGCTCGACGATAATGGGACTCTCGTATAGCAAGCTCTTCAGCTCGGGCATATCGAGTTCCTGTACGTGCAAGAGATTTTGCTCGATGTTCATGAGGCTCTTTTCTATCTGTATGAGGCAATCCTCGATGTCGCGGCTCGTGCTCGTCTCCTCGGTGCTTTTCGAGCTGTCGTCGTTGGTCGATTCGTCGCTGAGGGCCGCGTTACTCGCGGGCATATCCAGAAGCTGCATCATTCTCGATCTCGCGAAATCCTCGAATCCCGTCCCTACGAGACGCGTCTCGTCCTCCTCATCGTCCTTGTCGTCGGTCAACAACGTCGCGGAGTTATTTTTCAAACGAATCTCGTTGTTTTTGATCGCGTGCTCGAAGCACGTGCGCCAATCGACGAAATCGCTCCGATTGTAGAGTACTTGATAATTACTGTGACTATTGGCGATCTCGTAATTATCGCTGGACGGATCGAACGATATGAGGCGTTCCCTGGAGGCGTTCTCGCATGTTTTTTCACTCTCCTCAGAAAGTATACCGTAAACGAGATGACTATTCGCCACGGAATAAGAGGAGCAAGCGTCGCAAGAGCCGTTCGGCGGTACGACAGAATCCTCGGACGAAAGGATCTTACCGATCTCCCGATAGTGACCGAGCTTGTTGCGTTCGTTCGTTATCTTGCGATTCCTCCTGTTGGCGAACGGCACGTCGAGATTTCGCGAACGCGATATATCCGAGCTTGGCGGCGTCTCGTCGTCCAACAAATTGTAATTGCTGTGAGAATTCGCGTCTGGATAAGCGAATCTTTGGGGTGTGAGATCGAGACTGGAACCGTCGCTGACGAGGACGTTCAAACTGCTCAAAATGTTCTCGTCGTCGGTGTCGAAGTCGAGAAGATTGCGCACCTCGTGATTGTCTCGGCTCGATTCCGTGTGATCGTGAATTTCAACCTCGCACGAGACCTTGCCGATCGTACGATCGGTATTGGAAGTTCGCGGATTATCGTTTTCCGTCGCGAGGGCGTCGTCGATGAAATCGTAATCCCTCGTACGGTAGTCGGGATACGGTGTGTTGATGGGCGAGTGCGACAGGAGATTGACGTAGAGACCACCCTGCCCGATTACCGATCAACTGACCGATCTCCCGGTGTTCGGCGAACCCTGCTCGATCCTCGTCACATCATCCTCCTGGCAAACGTTCAGTATCTCGTTGCTTATCGTCATCGCACCGCCCGGATTGTACGATACCCTCGGACACGACAATTGCGTCGTGTGGAACTCCTCGATGTACGTCAAGACGTTGCAGCAAAACGTCACCGCGCACAACCACTCGGCTATCGTGCTCGCAAGGTGCAAATTCGAACGGACCATCTCGGAGGACTTTTCCGCGTGGTGACCTGATGAATACATAATGTGCGGTCAATTCGCGAAGAGAATCGGCAGAGCGAGTCGAGCAGTATGGAGGAGAGAAAAAAATGAAATTTTCGTACCTGCGGGTATTCGGAAGCTGAGAATTCCACAGATGAGACCAGCGACGAAGCAGATAGTGGCGAGCACGGACAGGGCCAATCTCGCGTGGGCCAATTTCAATGAACATCCAACCGGCTGAAGGTAGTACGAGCAGACGGCCTGAAAAATCGCCAGCTGGCTTTTTAGCGCGCATTTAAATGGCAATTGAGATAGATTAAGGTGGTTGACGCATTGTTGTTTTTTCTTCACCTGGGACCAAAAATAGAGGGTACCACCACCGAAACACATGAACGCGCCGATCAAGTGGATCACGAGGGATGACGTCTCTTGGAAATTAGCCACGATCGACAGTCCTAGGTTCGTTATTAGGCCGAGGATAAAGGCCGCGCGGTTCCAGTAGGGCAGCGATGCGTTTGAACGAAATTCCGTCGTGCACTCCTTGATCTGACCGTATCGTATGTAAACGAATACGCACACTGAAAGTTTAGAGGAGAGTGATTCAAGGGGCGCTTTTTTTCTTAACTCCTGCCCATGAGAGCGCTCCGCCAAAGAATTGGGAAATTATTAACGGGTAACATAACTGGGGAATTGTCAAATTTTTTTCTTGCTTAACGGGTTATACCCAGTTAGAAATTTCAAAAGATGGGGGTTTTTACAACCTCCCATCTGTTCTTCAGTTCCTTTTTACATTAAAATATTTTTATTTCGTATTGCTACTAGTCTTTTCGTCCTCGCTCCTCTGCCCTTTTCCTTGGTAGTTTCTCAAACTGTTTCACTACCTCGCACATTTCTTCCACTATTTACTTCCCTTCTAGCGCCCTAAGCCATCCCGTTGCTATTCCGCCCTCCTGTTATTCCGCCCATCGTTGGAATTTCTTTGCAGCGTCGTCCTCACTTTGTGCTATTGCCTCCTCACATTCCCATATGTCCGCCAAGGTTTCCTCTTCCCTCCTGCACACTGCACCGCGTGTTTCTGAAACCCTTTTCCTTCTCCTTCGCCACACTTCCACACCTTATCCTTACCCATATTTCTGTGATTTCTCCCCTCACCTTTCCTTTCTCCCAATACCCCTCCATCCCTACCTCTTTCTTCCTGTCTCTATATTCAATGCAGTATCCTGACATCTGAATTTTCTCCCAGCTTCTCTGTATTTCCTGGTTCGTCATGTTTTGCGCTGCCCTTCCTGTCTTCCTTGCCCATTCCTCTTTGTTACTCCTCCTTGACGGGTTATACGCAGTTAGAAATTTAAAAAAATCGATTTTTTTTATTGCATTTTCGGAATGTACAAATATGTGAGTATATTCCCTGAAAATTTCAAATCGATCCAGCGAATATTCTTGGAAATACACACATATTTGTAAGAACGCTCGGAGCGCGTCTCCGAGCGTCCGAGAAACTACAAACGCGTTTTTCTCAAAACGGTGTTTTCAAGGCCGGTGAGCGCGATTTCTCAAAAACGGCTCAACCGATCGGTCTGCAATTTTAACACAACCTTGTCAGATATATTCTTCAGGTATTGACGGAAGGAATAAGATTTCCGATAATTATTTCTATTTTTTTCCAACGATTCAACGAAAAAAATTGGTCAAAAATCGAAATTGTTTCTTTCCGGAGCCACCATTTTGTCAAAAATTAAAATTTCGACTATTCCTTCGATCAATACCTGGATTCATCTATCCCCTAAAAGAATCTTTTTGGCTTTTTCATTTCAGATACTCCAAACTGGAGATACTTTGCTCACCGCCGGAGACTTTTTTTCGGGGACCTCCAGGAGACTTCCTACAGGAGCAATGTTTATGAATATTTTTGAAAATAAAAAATGCCAATCTAAAGCTAAAAGATGCCACTACATTGCCTAATACTTTTCGTTGTTCCCGAATGAAATGTTTTTCCAGAAAAAAATCGTGAACAAAACGACTTTTTTCGCCTTGCAACTGCGTATAACGCCTTAAGGGGAGGTACCTGAGTAAACGGCGAGAAAAACAGGTAAACTTCGGGAATATTCATCTCAAAAACTAATGTTTCGACTGGATCCGGGCTTTTTTTATTGGAAAATATGTACATTGAGGTATGTTTAGGAATTTTTTAAAAATAAATTCGTTGGCCGGAAGCGATTCAAACGCGATTATCTCGAAACATAGTTCTCAAAGTTGGTGCCAGATGTATCTCGAAAACGGCTTGTCCGATTTTGTCCAAATTTGGATACAATATTCTTCGATAGTTTTTCTCGTTCGCCACAAGGACTTATGCCCGCGAAGGGCATAAGCCCTTCTAAATCATTGGTAAATCACAGTGGCGCTTAAAGTAATCCGATCGCTTCACACTAGCCATACCACTGATCATACTTGAGACTTGTACGATTTATATTTTTAACATATGTAAAAAAATATAATTTGTAATAACTAAAATGTTCCATGTGTGATCTGTTTAATGAATGTTCACACCTAATTAGAAAAATAAAAAATAGTTATTCCAACGATTCGCGCAGTATTTCTAGGTTTGATATTTGGCAACATTGGTTCTATCTCCGTCTCTTTCTACTCAACCAGACGAATTTAACCTCCGTGCTTTTCAACGTGGATCTGTCAAAACAATGTCAGATGCGGGAAATGTAAAGCATTGTATTCGGGCCAGGACTGGTAAAAAGCGTGGAAAATTTGTGTCGGCGAAATATGTCGGTTAAAAATGAAATATGTGTGGAAATTCGAATGAGTGAGATGAGGTTAGGACTAGTCAGCTGTAGCCTTGCTGTCACGTCTCTTTATCGTAGCAAGTGGTAATAAATCCAATACCGCAAATTCAAATTCAACTTGATATTACATAGAAATTAGGTCAATAAGCGTAATTTTTTTTTGAGAGCATTGAAGTACTACAAGTGTATGTAAATTTGATTATTTTTAAGAATCTGACGGATTCCCACTATTATATACACTTTTGTAGCGACCGAAAATTGGGTTTGTATACGTCGTCTCGGAATTCCTTCGCAAAAATACGCAATTTTAATTTTGTTTCCTCTGTAATTAGGTCGATAACCGACCCTGACATTTGACAGAGACGATTATCAATATATTTAGTGAAGCTCAAAGAAAAATTATGAAAATCCTATGGATCGAAGCCTGGCTATAGAATTACCTTAGTAAAAATAAATCACAACAAATTATTATACCCAACGATAAACTGGAGTAAAAATTTCGCGCAAATTTATCAGATTTAGACATTTTTACATCTCTGAAAAAGAAAGTTGCGGCTACGAAAATTCTTCTGCTAGTCACATTTTTCTAAGTTTTATAATTAATTTTTTTTTTTAACATTCGACTACCTCTGTTTTAATTGTCGTTATGGGATCTTTAGATTTATTTACACGCGTGAGTAGTTAATATTAGGCATCTAAAGTTATTAAGTGTATAAATGATTGGATACAAATGTGGCCAGCGTGTCATCTTCATAAAGCGCCATATAAATGAGACGATTTTTGGAGCCGCAATTTTTCGTTAAAAGTTCGCTAACTTGGCTTTAAATTTCACCAGCATACTGAGATGTATTTTTACTTAATTGTAGAAGAAAATCAGTTTATTGTTAAATATTCGAGTTCGTGAAAGGAATACTTTAAGGGCAATGAGGAAACTTCCTGAAAAAATTGATCAAACATTCGCTATCTATTAGCCATTGTTCGGGATTTTTTTAAAATCTAAAGCACGTAGGTAATTCGAAAAAAAATATGAAAATTGGAAACACAAAAACAATTCTAAAAAAGAATTTAAAGTATGGAAAAAAATGAGAACACGTAGAAAATTCTATACAAAATTTGAAAAAGATGAAAAAAAAATCTGAAAAAGATTCAAACCACGGAGAAAATTGCTAAGAAAGTTCATAACGATTTCAAAAATTCAACAGAGTCATTGTACGCAAAGAAATCTTCTTTCAACTGATTATTCGTTGAACAATTGTTCGTTTGAACTATTCATTAATTAACTTTGTATATTGTTGCTATTTTTCATCAATATTCATGTCAATTTCGACTGGTCTGAATTTTCCCGATTTTTTGTTAAGTCGCGTTGGCATTATTTTTGTCCAAAATCAACATAACAATTCCGATAAACTGATTTTTTTTCAAACTTGTATTGGCTCGCCTACTACTAAAATTCCGCAATTGCGTTTTTATCCTTTTGATTCCAGTTTCCAGTTTAATAAATCATTTTGCCGCTCCAAATTAAATGACATAAGATCGGGTGTAACGATTTCTTTTTACCGATACTCACTGAGGACCGCAATCATATTCATGGCCTGCGCGAAGATGCAACTCTCAGGTGGATAAGTAGTAGTATCGGAGATGTACGGAAAAGCACCGTCCACATGACCAAGGACCACAGCTATCGCGTAACTGAAACAAGTGCAAGAAAAACTCGCTATAATAGGTTATTTGACTATATTAAAAATATGGTTTATTGTCTTGTCATTCTTTATATTGTTAAAAATTGTTTAAAAATTGTTTTCTATAATTTTATCGAAAAATATGCATTATTTTCGTTTGTTTCAATTTTTGAATTAGATACATTTGAACGTTTGGTCACGTGAACGAAAACGCTCCAGGATTGGTTGGATCTCTAGTGACGTTACATGCCAGTAAGCAGATTGTCATTGCGAGTCCTGTGACGAGGAATGAGCGATTTTCTAGTTTATTTCAGTGTATTTTCGTGCTTTTTCTGTTCATTCGTAGTTATTTGTAGTGATATTACCATATTATCAACTGTTAAGGCGGAATATACATTTAAACAAAATGTTGTAAGCATAATATAAAATAGTTAACTATTCAAGATGATTTCCGTACAAAAGTCAAATAGTTCATTACAGTCAATTCTGTCATGCACAATCGTTCCAAAACTCATTCTTTTAAGGGGAAATATACAGCTAGATGGTCGAGGTCGAGGATTTAGAAGCTATGAACATTCCGTCGACCATAGAAGACCTACACTATGGGCCTGGTATGGATGATTCCATGTAAGTTGACAAATTTCATGATTTATTCATTCCCAAATTTTCAAACGCGTTTTTCTCAAAACCACGTTTTTCAAATCGGTACCCAAAATTTCTCGAAAACCAATGAACCGATTGCCCTGAGGTTTTTTGTGGTTTTTCTATACACCATTATCTAGTACTTGTCATAGGATTTTTTTTCCGTTACTTAGTTTTTGTTTTATAGGCAAAATAATAACTAATTTTTGGCCCAAAAATCACTATTTATGTTCAAACGTCCGCCATTTTGTCATAAATCGATATTTTCAAAATCGGCTACGACAAGTACTAGGTTATTTAATAATCTTTTTGGATTTTTTTTCAGATGATTCTTGAAAAAACGCCAGTGGGTACCGTATTCGCAAATTTTTTACGATGCTCCAAGGATCATACAATATCCTTGTATATTTTTGATATTTTTAAATAAAGAAAATTAAACATATTTTTGAATGTATATACTTTTAGATAATTAAAACCTCAATTCGAAATTTCAAATAGTTTTCCTTGAAAAAATATCCCCTTAAGACGGCAATGCACTGATCGTCTCGCTTTACTTTTCCAAAGACCCTCATTGATTTCGGCCAGAAATGTCCACCACGAGATAAAAAAAAATCGCAAGTATCCTCCTTAAATGTTATTCTTCTGCGATTCATTGCTACGTTTTTTAATGAATGGTAATTTATATGGATATCTATCGTTGGATGGATTAGTTAATATTGATTAAAAATATGGCAAATAAAATGCATAAGCGAAACAAAAATTAAATTAAAAGTTGATAGAAACAATTTATAAATCAAGCAAAAATCAATATGAATATTACAAATGAAATATTGTTAATATTATGAACATTATGGATATTATATTTATTATAAACATCATCAATATTATTAACGTAAAAAAACTTTAACCCTTTAACGGCTACGCCTATTTCTGGATGGCTCAAAATCATTTCCTCTGGTAGCATAGCTAAAAAAAGGGTTAAATATAACGATTCTGAAGTTTGCATCGTTGGGATGCAACAAAAATTCTTCTTGATTTTCTTAACCCATTAACGCCCAAGAATCGCGATTTTTTCCTTTATTTTCAAGCCAGATTTTTATTATATTAAAAAAATCATAAAAAATGACGGGATACGTTCCCTAGTATTTTCGAGGGTGCTCTTTCAGAATCTGGGGTCGAAAATTGGGTTTTGTCCATTAGGAAAAAAAATATGGCGGCTTTTGAACAAAAAAAACAGGCAAAATCGATGACCCGTTTTTTTCAAAAAATTTTTTCACCTCGAAGCCGTTGAAAAGTCCGGTTTTTTTTTCAACCATGGGTGCATAGAATAGTGACGATTGAACAATCAATTTTTTAAATTCGACCTTGTCAACATTTTCACCCCCAAAATGGCGCTTTTCACCCCCTGAGTGACACGAAAAATTTCACGCTCGGTGTCCCAAATGAAAAGTAGTTGGATTTGGACGAAAATTGGTACTCAGAGGTTTTTGAGGTCGCTGATTACGATTCTGTTCTCAAAATTCTGAAATTCACAATGGCCGATCCAATATGGCGGACACAAATGCAAAAGTTCATTTGAATTGGATAAAACGTGGCACTCGGGGGTTTTCGAGGTCGCTGGTTATGATTCTGCTCTCAAAATTCCGAAATTCAAAATGGCGAATTCAATATGGCGGACACAAATGCAAAAGTTCATTTGGATTGGATAAAACATGGCACTCGGGGGTTTGCGAGGTCGCTGATTATGATTCTGCTCTCGCAATTCCGAAATTAAAAATGGCGGATCCAATATGGCGGACACAAATGCAAAAGTTCATTTGAATTGGATAAAACGTGGCACTCGGGGGTTTTCGAGGTCCCTGATTATGATTCTGCTCCCAAAATTCCGAAATTAAAAATGGCGGATCCAATATGGCGGACACAAATGCAAAAGTTCATTTGAATTGGATAAAACGTGGCACTCGGGGGTTTTCGAGGCCGCTGATTATGATTCTGCTCTCAAAATTCCGAAATTCAAAATGGCAGATCCAATATGGCGGACACAAATGCAAAAGTTCATTTGAATTGGATAAAACGTGGCCCTCGGAGGTTTTCGAGATCGCTGATGATTTTGCTCTCAAAATTCCGAAATTCAAAATGGCGGATCCAATATCGCGGACACAAATGCAAAAGTTCATTTGAATTGGATAAAGCGTGACACTCGGGGGTTTTCGAGGTTGCTGATTATGATTCTGCTCTCAAAATTCCGAAATTAAAAATGGCGGATCCAATATGGCGGACACAAATGCAAAAGTTCATTTGAATTGGATAAAACGTGGCACTCGAGGGTTTTCTAGGTCGCTTATTATATTTCTGCTCTCAAAATTCGAAAGCCTTTGGGTATTTAAATACCTGTTATTTTCAGGTATTTGAATACCCAAAGGCTTTCAAGTTTTGAGAGCAGAATCATAATCAGCGACCTCGAAAACCCCCGAGTGCCACGTATTATCCAATTCAAATGAACTTTTGCATTTGTGTCCGCCATATTGGATCCGCCATTTTAAATTTCGGAATTTTGAGAGCAGAATCATAATCAGCGACCTCGCAAATCCCCGAGTGCCACATTCCATCCGATACAAATGAACTTTTGCATTTGTGTCCCCCATATTGGATCCGCCATTTTTAATTTCGGAACTTTGGGAGCAGAATCATAATCAGCGACCTCGAAAACCCCCGAGTGCTACGTTTTATCCAATTCAAATGAACTTTTGCATTTGTGTCCGCCACATTGCATCCGCCATTTTGAATTTCGGAATTTTGAGAGCAGAATCATAATCAGCGACCTCGAAAACCCCCGAGTGCCACGTTTTATCCAATTCAAATGAACTTTTGCGTTTGTGTCCGCCATATTGGATCTGCCATTTTGAATTTCGGAATTTTGAGAGCAGAATCATAATCAGCGACCTCGAGAACCCCCGAGTGCCACGTTTTATCCAATTCAAATGAACTTCTGCATTTGTGTCCGCCATATTGGATCCGCCATTTTTAATTTCGGAATTTTGAGAGCAGAATCATAATCAGCGACCTCGAAAACCCCCGAGTACCACGTTTTATCCAATTCAAATGAACTTTTGCATTTGTGTCCGCCATATTGGATCCGCCATTTTTAGTTTCGGAATTTTGAGAGCAGAATCATAATCAGCGACCTCGAAAACCCCCGAGTGCCACGTTTTATCCAATTCAAATGAACTTTTGCATTTGTGTCCGTCATATTGGATCCGCCATTTTTAATTTCGGAATTTTGAGAGCAGAATCATAATCAGCGACCTCGAAAACCCCCGAGTGCCACGTTTTATCCAATTCAAATGAACTTTTGCATTTGTGTCCGCCATATTGGATCCGCCATTTTGAATTTCGGAATTTTGAGAGCAGAATCATAATCAGCGACCTCGAAAACCCGCGAGTGCCACGTTTTATCCAATTCAAATGAACTTTTGCATTTGTGTCCGCCATATTGGATCGGCCATTTTGAATTTCGGAATTTTGAGAACAGTATCGTAATCAGCGACCTCAAAAACCTCCGAGTACCAATTTTCGTCTAAATCCAACTACTTTTCATTTTGGACACTGAGCGTGCAATTTGTCGTGTCACTCAGGGGGTGAAAAGCGCCATTTTGGGGGTGAAAATGTTGACAACGACGAATTTAAAAAATTGATTGTTCAATCGTCACTATTCTATGCACCCATGGTTGAAAAAAAACCGGACTTTTCAACGGCTTCGAGGTGAAAAAAAAATTCGAAAAAAAAGTGTCATCGATTTTTCCTGTTTTTTTTGTTTAAAAGCCGCCATATTTTTTTTCCTAATGGACAAAACTCGATTTTGACCCCAGATTCTGAAAGAGCACCCCCGAAAATACTAGGGAACGTATCTCTTCATTTTTTATGATTTTTTTACTATAATAAAAATCTGCCTTGAAATTGAAGGAAAAAATCGCGATTCTTGGGCGTTAATGGGTTAATATCTCTATTTTTCATGATTATCAAAAATCGTTTTGTAGGTTTCGTTTATAGACTTTTAATAATTATCCTTGAAAAAGTTTCGGTAATATGTGTAGTCTAAAGGCACTGAAAAAAAAATCGGCAGTAAAAAGGAAATATACTTTCGTTGCGGTCCAACGATGCAAACTTCAATACCATTAAACATAAATATCCAACCATAATTTAGTCGATGGGGCCTGGGAAGTAGTATTTTCGGACTGTAGAAAATTTGCTACTAACATTTTCACCCGCTCGGTTCGAACTATTATTCTAATTCAATCGAAAATTTTCAAAGCCCAGTTCGTCGAGTCAAGCTTCCTTTGCATAATTCTATCAAAAAATATTTCAAGAATGTCCATTCACTTACTTTTTTGGACAAAAACGGCCAGCAGATCAAATGGTGGGGCAGGTGTTGTAAATTTTCACGGCACCATTGTTGCCATATTAACATAATTCATGTGTTTACGTTTGAATTTCAAGCTACCCGGCATTCGTAGCTGCATCTAGCATAGATTGATGGTACTGTGAAGTAGCTTGTCCGCTATAGCGTTCTTACGCTTTTACCGACGGGGTCAAAGTGAACGTGGCAAATTTGCTACAGTGGCAGTTAAGGGGCCAGTCCACTTTGAAAATTTCAAAAAATCCAAAGCACGCAAGACTTGAAGAAATCGATTATGATTGAAATTTCTGAAATACGTGTTAGATTATTTGTATTTTAGTGTATTTATGCAAAGTTTCAAGTAAATGTGACTAAAAAGTTTGTTGGCTCGTACAAACATTACCCCCTTTTAAGTTTCTTAAGGGGCCAGTCCACTTTGAAAATTTCAAAAAATCGAAAGCAAGCAAGACTTGAAGAAATCGACTATGACTGAAGCAATCAGAAGGGATTTTGTACGGTGCAGTAATTGCCGATTGAGTTTAGGTAACAGTTTTTCATTATATAAACTTCAAACGCGTTTTTCTCGAAACGTTTTCAAAATCTAGCTCCATCGTATCTCTAAAACTAATAAACCGATTCTCTTGAAATTTCAACCACATATTGTAAACATGATTCGCAACAAGATGACCCTCGATGGTTTTAATATTTTGATTTTTACTCTTTTTTTGCGAAAAACTGCGAAAAAACGCGTTTTTAAAATACTTTTGTCGTTTTTCATCTGCCATTTTTTTCATTTTTTGATAAAACTATATCCGAGGGTCATTTTGTAGCTGGTGTCATACTGAATCTAACGGACTTCGATTTTTTGTTTCACACAAGCCGTTGCCGAGTTGTGATGGAGCTACCTAGCCCACCTATTTTTCAGGCGTTACGTTAAACTATAGTTTTTGTACTTAAAAATGAATTAAAGCGAATTATTTTTTTTTCCGTATTTCAACACTTTATTTATCAAGCCCAACAACTTTTATATTCATATATTTTATAAAATCCTCAAAAAAATCGCGTAAATAGCCTTTTTCCGTGGCTCCAAAGTGGACTGGCCCCTTAAAGGGTTAATAAGAAACATCACTTGCGTGTCCGCCTTAATAGAGTATTAAAAACTATAAGACACATATTTTTGTTTATCGGCGGAAAACGGCTTTAAGGGAAGAAACCACGTCGCAAAGAAAAGCATCTCACCCCTTAATTTAATGTTTTTCTCAATAGTGGATCCTTATCTTCTATATCAAAAATATATACTCATACTAGCAATCAAAAAGACTGATTTTTCATTTCCAAAATCAAAACATTAATAATTGTTGCTTAGCTTAAAGGACCAGTTAACGCTCACTGATTCATATGTATTGTTTTATTTGAACATAATTTTGACATTTTCGTCTTGACCCGAGTCTCCCCTTTTCGAAATTCAACTAAATCGAAGGCAGCCACTTCAGTCATGTTCCTTGCAAATGGCGCAGCACTCCACTGCAATAACTTCGAATAAATTCGCCTGGGCACTCAAAAGTCCCGAAACCGGAAATCACCTACACGTGTCCGCAAAATCGCAATTATTTCGAACACTCCGCATCCATAAATTCCTCGACTCACGTTAAAATGACGGTTGTTGGAAAAGCTACGAAGATCGTGATCGGTATGTAGTGAAGATATTCCAGCACTTCCGTCTTGTCCATGATCGTTGCTTCGAATAAAAGTCAGATCAACAAGAGCACGACAATATGTCTCCACCGATAGCGCAAATGAGTTCCTCCATGGGCGACGTGCGCGTTCGATCTGTGAGACAAGAATCGTTTGGATATAAGCGAGAGTCGAGGGATCGTCGATTATATTTTGCGATCTGATCAACATATATATATATATATATATATATATATATATATATATATATATATATATATATAGTATCCATGTTCCACGTATGCGAATACATATATGTATAACCTTATTCTTCCGGCCTTCGCGCGAGATCGTATATAAGATGAGCGGCTATTCGAGCGCTTCGAATCGGGAAAGACCGCGAGAACGTCCGGTTTATCGTTGAGCGCCTTCGCACAAGGTCTTCCGGCTCCGACCTTCTGCCCGCGAAGAACGCAAAGGCTCCTGCATTCCAATTATGATCCGTGCGAAATCGAAAGAGAAGAAACGTTGCAAAAAAAGTTGCTCTATCGAGGTTCTTTTTAACGTGTTACATGGAGAGTGTAACGTGCTCGGAAAAAAAAAATATACGCAAGACTCTCGCCTTTATCGCCATGTGAGCGGGGATGGATGATACGAAATTTTTTGGGCACTGGGAAAAGGTGAAGGAGAAATGAGTGGATTAATTAATGGGAGAGAGCGAGGGCAAGTTGCGGATATTGGTGCGAAGTATGCGTGAGCCAAAACGAGGGAGGGATTTTTGGGATTTTGGGAGTGGAGTGATTGGACAGGATTGATGAAATTGTCATTAAAGAACAGTTTGGTTTTGTTGCTTTCTCTCTCTCCCCCTCTCTCTCCCCCCCCCCCCCTCTCTCTCTCTCTCTCTCTCTCTCTCTCTCTCTCTCTCTCTCTGCGCAAAATTCGCGAAATAACTCAAGCGTACTCAAGCGTACGTGTCGTTAGTTTGCAACTCAATTCGGAAGCAAACTCTACAATATTTACATAATGAAATTGCGTTTCGTAACGTCAAGTTGCTGTTGTTATTCTGTTTCACATTTTTTCGGGCCCTGAGAAAAAGAAATCGTTAAATGTGCAAAATGCATTTTGTTGTCTCGAAATTTTGTTGTTTTACCAGTTGTTCAGACATGCTAAATAAGCTACAGTTCACACCACTAAAACTATTTTAAAAAATTGATTCTTTCGATAGTTTCTTTGACATATTAAAGCATATTTTAATATGCCGTTTAATTTAATTTAATTTCGACAGCAAAAAAAAACATGATAGGCATATTAAGGGGTTAACCCCACTTGCGATTTTGAAAAAATCGATTTTTTTATTGCATTTTTTTAAAGTATAAGTATCTGAGAATATGTCCTGAAAATTTCAAGTCGATCCGAACAAAATTGACTGAGATATGAGCGTTGAAAGAGAAGAATCCGTTGTGTTAACGACCGGCTAATTGAAACTTTAAACGCGTTTTTCTCAAAATGGTATTTCTGAAGTCGGTGACCAAGATTACTCGAACACTAATGAACCGATCTTCTTGAAATTTTGCAGACTTATTTAATACATAAAAATGTAGTCTTTAATCGTTCGATTTTTTTTTTCGAAAAAAAATGGCCGTTTTACAGCCAAAAAACGGCCGTTTTTTTTTTCGTTAAAATCGAACCATTAACTTTGACTGTCCGCCATTTTGTGAAAAATGAATATTTTTTAAAATCCTTCGATTAAAGACTAGTTTATACTTATATTTGACTAAATCCATCCGCATTTTTTTTTCAGATGATCCACTTCGCCGCAATGTTGGTCATCGCAAACCGTGTATATAAAAACATTATTTCATTGACGGCTACTTGCCACTAAACAATGTAATATTTTTCAATAAAAAAATTACTGAAAGTTCTTCAAGATGTGTTCTTTAAGATGGTATATTGATCGATTAAAAAAGTTTTGTAGTTTTCTTTTAAAAAAATCATGAAAAAGGCCTTTTTTTGCGCTACAAGTGGGGGTAAGGCCTTAAAACATTTAAATGTTTTAATATGCCTAAATTTTTATATCAGTTAGATTAACAAAAAGTTTGTTATGCCAATCAAAATTCAAGTTAAACGTATTTAACGATACATTTTGTTAAACCAACTGAATTTTGGTTGGATGAACGATTTCTTTTTTTCGGTGCAGCACGTTTGTCTATCTGGGTAGTTAAGATATAGTAGTTAAGTCCTTAGGCCACAGTAACGGGTAAGAAATCATGAGCGAATTTAACAATTTTTTTTTCGTATCAAAAAGTGATTTACTCATAAAATTAATTACACATCTATTTAGTATGAATATCATGCTGTTAGAAAAAATATATTTTTTTTTCGATGTACAAAATGGCCGACTACTAATATTTTCTATTGTTATCCTTTTTTTAAGCGCTCCGCGGCGTGACATTTAGCATCCACAATTTTTTGCCAAGAACAAAAAACAAAAATTCTCGTCAATCTACATTAGAATACCTAGAGAAGTACGTGCGGAATTTAAAAAATATTGTTTTATTCAAAAGTTGTAGGTATTTGAACTTAAGAAATGAATTTTCAGTGAAAAATTTCGTTATAACTGCTCATAAAATGCTTATAAAACGAAAAGTTTTCGATTAATCAGAAATCGAGTGAAAATTGTTGAAGTTATTTGTCACGCTAATTGGAAAAAAGCTGTTTCGAGAAGTTTCGAGTAGTCGGTCACTTTGTACATCGAAAAAAAATATACGTTTTCTAACAGCTTGATATTCATACTCAATAGATGTGTAATTAATTTGATGAGTGAATGACTTTTTCATCCGAAAAAAATTGTTAAATTCGCACATGATTTTATACCCGTTATTGTGGCCTTACGTAGTAAACGACCCGTTACTGTGGCCTTACGTAGTAAACGTGCGCCATCACCAGTATGTAACTATTGTCATTTTCATTTCTGCTGATATCCTTCCTGGAGAGCAATACGTTCAATTGTAATGGAATGTATTTATAATTTGCCTCAAAGTATCTATTACCTAGGCATAATAAAATATATCTCTCTGTCTATCTATCTCTCGATCTTTGTTTAAAGGGTATCACCAAAATGCAATTAGTCGTAAGGTTCTCGTAATGTGTTACCTTGTATCGAGTAAAAAATAATTTGAAAGCTCTATTGTAAGGTCAGTGTGCCAGAGGATAATATCCCAGAGCACTAATTCAATTCTCTATCTATCTATCTATCGTTTCTTTTGATGTGACACTCTCTCTCTCCCTCACTCTCGCTGCGTAAAATTCGCGAGATGACTACGACGGTGAAGTTTGCATCGTTGCAATGCAACGATTTTTTTGCTCATTTTTCATTTATATGATTTTGCGCTTATGCAAAGCCTTCTTTGTTGCAAATTGAGGTCTTAAATCTTCAATAAGAACACGTAAAAATTTTTGAGTGATTTGTATGGCCAAAAAAGTTTCAATGAATAAAAAAAGTTCATTTTCGTTCGATTCCAACGTTGCGAACTTCAACGTCGTGAGATGACTCAGGCGTAATAGATTAAGTAGTTGAGATTTAATAGGTAAATAGTAAACTTGCGCAATCACCAGTATGTAACTATTGTCACTTTTATTTCTGGTGATATCCTTCCTGGAGACCAATAAGTTGAATTGTAATGAAGTGTATTTATAATTTGCTTCAAAGTATCTATTACTAAGGCATAATAAAATCTATTTATCTATCGCTCGATCTCTTTTAAAACGGTATCACCAAAATGCGGTTAGTTGTAAGGTTTTTGGAATGTTTTGACTTGTGTCGAGTAAAAAAGAATTTGTAAGGTCTGTGTACCAGAGGATATTTAACCCTTCGAGTGCACGCCTCCGCCGCCAACCTATAAGTGCATCTTGGGTCAATCTGACACAAGGCGTTTTTCAAATCGTTGTATTCCGGTAAATATGCATTTTTTTTTGTAGAGACGTTTTTTGTAGCAAAATATCCATATTTTATGGCGCTAAATTTATTTTTTGACGAAAACGAAAATTAAATGCCAAAACATTCGTTCAAAGTGGGGCATACGTTGAAAAATACTAAATACGTATGGCTAAAACGACCCAGTGTGCACTCGAAGGGTTAATATCCTAAAGCACTAATTCAACAATTTTTTTTTTTATTCACGAATAATAAAGAAACATATTCAGTATTCGTTCCGAAAATGAATAATGAATCCAACTCAATTCAGTATTCGTTCCGAAAATGAATAATGCATCCTACTGGATTCAGTACTCAATTCGAAAATGAATAATGAATCCTACTGGATTCAGTATTCATTTCAAAATGAATTACGAATCCAAGTGAATTCAGTATTCATTTCAACATATGTAATGAATCCAACTCGATTCAGTATTCATTCCGTATTCGGGTATCATCAAATTGAATCATCTGGAAAAATGAACAATGGAAATGGGACAAATATAATGTCCCATTTCTACCCCCATTTCTTCACTTACTAGATACTAAGAGCGCGATGTCCCTTGGGTAAATACAATGTAGTCGGACGATAATGTTTCAAAAGAAGAAACATGTTTTCTGTCAATTTTTCCAGATCATTCAATTTGATGATATCCGAATACGGAATAAATACTGAATCAAATTGGATTCATTGCTTATGTTGAAATGAATACTGAATTCAGTTGGATTCATTATTTCTTTTGGAATGAATGCTGAATCCAACTGGATTCATTATTCATTTTTAAAAGAATACTGAAACCAGTAGGAGTCATTTTTCATTTTCGGAACGAACACTGAATCCAAATGGATTCATTATTTATTCTCAGAACGAATACTGAATCGAGGTGGACTCATTATCGAAAAAAAATTAATATCCATCTGGCATGTAAGTAATAGGTATTATTTTCCTACTCGAATAATTAAAGTATTCGAGTATGCCCATCTCTGCTATCTATGTTTGCTTTTGATGTCACACTCTCTTTCCCTCTCTCTCTCTCTCTCTCTCTCTCTCTCTCTCTCTCTCTCTCCCCCATCTCTCTCTCTTTCTCGAGTATCAAGTAAAAAATAATTTGTAAGCTCTGATATAAGGTCTGTGTGTCAGAAGATATTTAATACCCTAAAGCACTAATTAAACTGTCTATCTTTTCTTTTGATGTGACACTCGCTCTTCGCCTCCCTCTTCGTGTCACCACTCTCTCCCTCTCCCTCTCTCTCTCTCACACACACACACACACACACACACACACAGAGTCGATGCGCAGCGAATTATTATCTTATCACCTGTACCTGTGTATTTATCAATCATTCGTACGCCACATCACTGACATTAAGCATAAGAAGCATAACCGATACAAACACGTACCCCACCACACAAACGCACCAGTATTATCACTCGAAGAAAATGCACAGTTGTATTTGCGTTCAATTTTTATTCGTCTTGACTCAATTTTTATTCGTCAAGATTTCGACTACCCTTCGTATTTTTGCTTGATGTTTTCGTTGATACTGATTTAATTTAGGAATATATATATATACGTTTCTATCGACACATGCACTTCCGCGTTTCGTAATATCGCGACAATAATATTCGGACGTTCTTTGAACTTGTTTCGATCGCGAGGCGACGGTGTGCTTCCAGAATACGAGTTTACCCTCTCGACGCAATCATCAATTTACGTGCGACCGTACGACGTCGCGAGTCGTGCGAGCTTAACAAAAACAAGGCAACAATGGAATCGCGAGCTTAACGCTTTTCGTTTCTCGCCGGTGTCGGTTCGCAGTGAATGAAAGAAAAAAAAAGGGAAAACGTCAGTTTGAAGATCACGCCGACGGGGATAAACGCGAGACTGAGTCGAGGTTACGGCCGGTTAAATCGATTTTCCGAGCTGCCCAATGGAAAAGCAGCCCCTGGGTACCAGAGGGACGGAAAGAGGGAGCGAGGGAGGGACCGAGAGCGAGAGGGATTTTTAGGGCGGGAGGCATCGTCGACAGTCGCGCAAATTAAATTTGCAAAATACGAAAAACACTCTCGCTATTTTTCCACCGTCCGGAAAATAAACTGCCGCACCGGAAGTCCACGGACATCGCGGACGAGATAATTTTTTCACACTATTTCGCGACCTTTTCGTGCCAAAGTCATGTACGCTCGTTGAATTTTCATCCGCAAATACACGTCGCTCCCTCTTTCTTTTCTTCGCGATTGTCACCATTTTGATTTTTAGAGCTTCCTCCACCGTGCACGTTGCATAGAACGCGGGAAGAATAAAACTTCGTTTGGTTTTGTTCGGGTTGAATTTTTCCCGCAAACATTCGGAATTCTTTTATTTCTTGTTTTCGCTTTCACGTCGGAGACAAGGCTCGTTTGCAACGTGATTTCCTTATCGGGCCCTAGGGAATGACGTTATCGAGCATTGCAGCCGGCAGTTGCACCTGTCGATACAATACCGTGCGAGCGATCACCCGGTAACGAAGGTACAAATCACTTGCGTTGCAAAGTATTTTTCCGTTTATTTATCTACTACCTTTTTGACGGCGCGTCGCTCGCGGTTTGATTTGGAAATTTGGTTCCTATGCTTTTGATTGACTAACACACTGCGCACGCGCACACACCCATACACACGTTACAGTCAAAACCAGTTTTCAGTTGAAGGCCGTCTGTCGCACCGACCGAGCGGCCATAATTGCGAAATTACTTTCGCAATCATGGCCGCTCTAGCGGATTCGTAGATTCCCAGTGTTCTCCGAGACGATTGATATTTCGGAATACAGAAAAGAAGCACCCTCAGCTCTGTTGAATGATGAACAATGTCTTTCTCTACGTTTGCCCGAAATTTGACCCGTCTACGAAAAAAACTTGGCCGTAGGATTTTTACCGACCAGACGTGTGAGCTATCTCCATGAACCTGTTTTACCTAGTGAAAACCCGGTCTGACTGAAAGTTTGGCTTCCTTTGGGTTTCATTGTGTATATTTGCATTACTTTAGGTTTGTTTGTGACGGAGCTGTCTACAAGTTTGGATATGTTAGGGTTTTTTTTATGTTCGTTCCTGTATGTTTGGGTTAGCTTGGCTTCGTTCGAGCATGTTTCGGGTTTTGAACATAAATTCTAGCTTTCACTAGAGAAAACTAGTTGTGTAGAAGGCGTTTAGTCAGGCGTTAGGTTTGTTCGGGTTTTTAAACATAAATTCGAGGTTTTACTAGAGAAAATTAGTTGTATAGAAGGCGTTTAGTCAGAATGGCCGTTAATTGTAACATATATATGTGTGTTACACGCGCGCGTGTATGTGGGTGTATGTATGTATACAGTACAGTAGGCTTTTTAAATGTACCGCTCGGTACCGTTTTTGTACCTTTTTGGCCAATTTTGTAATGTACCTCTCTGTACCGTAATGGGTTTTCGTAATGTACAGCACAGTAATACACACGCACACATACCCGTGCAAAAAAAACGGTGCGCGCGCGCGCGCGCGCGTGTGCGTGTGTGTGTGTGCAGTAATAGTGCTATATGTGAACGATTTTTATAGAAATTGATCGTCGGATTTGATCAGGCGTTAATAATAAACATATATATATATGAGGTATTCCACGTGAATCCGGTGGACTTTTTCCCTGACCCCCGCCATTTCGATTTATTTTTTTAAATCTAATTCCATTGACTCTAAAAGACACCCTGATTTTTTTTTTTACATTTTTCGAAACAACCCTTAGTAAAAAAAAATCTCCGAAAAAAAACGCCCCGTTTTAAAGAACTGAAAAACATTGCCAGAAATGCGTGATCATATGTGAAAATGTTCAAGCTATCGCCCGCAGTGGAAGTATGATCTTTTCTGTGCGATTAACTTTTTCAAAAATCCGAAATTTCCCTGCTAACTGTTCAAGGTCCATGATTGTGATTTGGTTATTTGAAAATGGTAAAAAAAATTCATTGTGGGTATCAAAACATTTAAGTATCCCCCCGAAGTAAGCAATTCTTGAATTTTTGGGTTTTTTTTAACGTTAATCGCTCGGGAAGCACAGAAAAAATAATACTTCCACTGCGGGTGATAGCTTGAAAATTTTTACTTATAATCACGCATTTTTGGGAATTTTTCAGGTTTTAAATCGGGGCGTTTTTTAGGAGAATTTTTTTTTTTTTACTAAGGATTGTTTCGAAAAATGTTTTAAAAAATCAGGGTGTCTTTTAGGGTCAATGGAATAAGATGAAAAAAATAAATCGAATTGGCGGGGGTCAGGGAAAAAGTCCACCGGATTCACGTCATACACACACACACACACACACACACACGCGCGCGCGCGCGCGCGCGCGCGCGTTGTAACTAATTTGTCTTCAGTTCCATTGCATTTCGAGAAATGAAAATCCATTATATGTAGTTATATAGATACAGTTCTCGAATAAATACGCACATCGACACACATACCCACACACGCATACATAAGATACCACACGATCGATTAGTAGACGGTATTAAATTAGCGCCATATTTCTCTCTCTCTCTCTCTCTCTCTCTCTCTCTCTCTCGCTCATCGCCGATCGTCAATTAATAATTACGCTTCTTGCTGCGAGACCGTTTCTCGATTGTCGCACGATTTGCCATCTTGATTCTTATCCTGATACAGTAGCTGTAAATACAAGAAAAAAAAACTGAAATTTGGTATAGAAGAAATCATTTAAATTACATCAAAGAAGAAAAACGTTCTTCCACCTAACAATGGAAGGAAATCGTCATCTTTGTCATTACCTTTTATCAATTTTTATTTCGAGCTTCATCTTCATGTGTACGTTTAAGTTGAGTTTTGTCGCGGTGAAATGCGTAATAAAAATGTTTACCGTGACGACCGGTGGTTCGATGTGAACAAGGCGAAATTCGGGAACGAATGTCAGAAGAAAAATGCAGTAGACGATCGCGAGAACCCATTCGGAGACGGCGCTAACGACGTGCCAGACCCATCCACCGTCGCTCGGTAACCATTTCTTGTAGTCGTTTCCTACATTCGTTCGAAATTTGATTATTTTGCGCGTGTGAGTGAGAGAGAAATTAGTATCGCAAAAAATAAAATGACAAAAAATTAATGAAACGTCATAATAAAATAAAATCAAAATATAATAAAATCACATACTACGAAATAATATAAATATATAAATTTGTATGTAACTTAACGATGGAAACTTGCCTCGAAATTCCGACATCGATATGTAGCCAGGAATAATAGTCATTGTTGTAAGAACGAAAGTCAGACCTGACAGAGCCGCGCGAACCGCCGCGACGAAGAATCCATTGACCGCGGGCTGCATCTTGAAGCTCAGATAAGTCTGCGACATCGATCAACAGAATGATTGCAAAGATTCATTAAATTTTCATCGAGTTTGTTTCGAGTTCAATTAAATTTTCATTGATTTCGACAAATTCAATTTCTTTTTTTTTTCCACGCCTTCCGCGAACGACAGAGAGAAAATAGAATTAAAAAAATAAACGTAAAAAAACAAGCTTTTATATAAAAGGTACTAAAAAGTAAAAAATAATGTTCAGTAAGATTGAACATCAAAACAGTATAACTACAAGCAAGTCCCTTCCTTAGGCACTCGTCACAGGTACAAGTACTTAAAAGGTACATAAACGTAGATATTTAAAAATATGAAATATCGATTATTAAAGTTTGAGGCTTTTTTAACTTTAAAGTAGTATTTGTACTCCTGACGTTTGACGCCTGAAGCTTTAAAAAATTATATTTCATATTTTTAAAATATCAACTTTTATGTACCTTTGAAGTACTTGCACCTATGATGAGTGACCAAGGGACTTTTTTGTAGTTATACTGTTTTGATTTACAATTTTGCTGAATCGACAGTTTATACTTTCAAGAATATCATTATCATTTATATCAATATCATTTTATCTTGCAAAAATCAATAGTTAAATCTTTAAACGCGTTTTTCTTGAAATTAGATTTTTCAATTTTGCTGACAATGGTCGTGTTCGTTGGGCCTCATCATTTTGATTGCGCATGCGCATCATGATGCGCATTTGATGATGCGCACGTTTGGTTGCGCAGTTGCGCGTTGCGCATCATTATGCACATGCGCACTTGTTCGTGTCAAAATGATGAGACCCAACGAACACGACCATTGTAACTCAAAGAGCAATTATCCGATTGACTTGAAATTTGATTTGAGTACTCTTGAATATATTTACTCTACAATGACGTAGGATATTTTTGATTGGATGAAAATTGACGATTTGGCATTGAAAAAAAACGACCATTGTATCGGCAAGAAAACAGATTTTTTTCATAACCACGCCATTTTGTTAGGTTTTGATATTTTTCGAAAATCCTACGTCATTGTACAGGAAATACCTTCCAGTTTAACGACATTTTTTCCTTTTTCGGTTTCAGCTACTCAATCGGCCGGAATCATGTCAGCAGTGGAGGAACTTTTTTTTGGCGCCTCGCAAGGCAGCGCATAAGTCGCTTGGATCTGAATATTTTTCTATGAAAAAATTATGTAATACAGGTCAAATATAGCCAAATATATTCTTAATTTTCCGAAACATTTAATTGAGTACTTTTCTTCCACAAAATTCCCGAAAATCACCCAAATTTTCAGCGTTTACACTGGTATACCCCCTTAAGGAGTTGCATTGCCCACCTCCCACCTCCGCCATCACGCCAGCTCCACCAAGTGCCAGCAAGTGCTTGAAAAGTGGATTACAAATTTTGAACCGGAAAGACAGACATACGAACGAAGCAAGTTAAATAAAAGCTTGTGAAAATAAGAAGAACAAAAAAACACAAAAACGACTGATCCTGGGCTTTAAGATCTTCGAAATATTGAGACAACTTCGACTCGTCTTCTCAGTGGATACCTGAAGACAGAAGTAGAGAGTGCCGGCTGTGAAGCAAGTCATGGCGCCGATCATGTGGGCAGCGAAGACCCGAGCTTCCTGAAAGTTCGCGAGTATATCGAGACCGAAGCACGCGAGCGAACCGAACCATGCGGTAACCAGAACGAGACGACGACCGACGACTTCGAGACCTCGCTCCTTCCGCCATTGCTCGACTTGCCGATGCCTTATGTACACGCAACATCCGACTGCAATTTTCAAAATTCGATCAATCGCCTCGCTCTCCCACTCTTCGTTTCTCTCCTTTGGCATTTGTTTTTGTTTCTCTTCAGACGCGTTTTTCGTACTTTCCGCTTTAAGTGTCCGCCTCCGATTTTGTTGAAACCCATATATGTGATAAAGCATTGAAAACTATCAGATACGTATTTTTTTTTCTGCAAAAAAACATTTTTAAGGGGGAAACGGCCCCTTAAAGGAGTTTGTGTAACCCCTTAATTTGATTTTTTTCTCGATTATTCTACAGTGTATGTAGTCCGTATGTCACACGTCTCTCGCTCGTAAACGGAATAAGTTACAGACCTGAAATTTGGATATTTTGTGTAGAATGTTGACCCAAAACCGAATCTTGAATTAGAAATTCAATGAAATTATTTTTCATAGTGATCTCATACATGGAAAAGGAGCAGAATTTTTTTTATTACAGTGGCATGTGGAGCGTCATTTTTAAAAGCTCATCGAGTAGAGTTCAATTATAATTTTTTTATTTTTTGTCTTAAGGGAAACTTTGTCCTCTGTGCCTAGCGGGAGATGTTAGTGGCTCAACATGAGCAGCTAGAAGAAGAGGAGGGATGACGCTATGGACCAGTCATTGCCGATTAGCGGTAATTATAAACACATTTGTGTAAACAGATTACAAAACTTTTAACGCGGTTTTCTCGAAAACACGTTTTTTAAAATGGCTGACATTCTCCTGACCGCTGTAATTAACATATAGACCTGAAATTTGGAGAGCATACTCAGAAAATATGTCTTCACGGAATGACGGATCGTTTTTTTCGATATATACATTTTTGCATTTATTATTTATCTTTTTATGCGAAAAAAACGCGAAAATCGATTGTTTTTAAATTGCCGCCATTTTCCGAAATTTGTACTAAACGAAAAACCCATCCGTCATTCCATGACCAAAGGGTCACAGTTTTATAATATGCTTTGAATTTGTGTTTCAGATCAACAAAGAGGGGGCAGTGATGTCAGCCGTTTACCTCCTGCGATTTGAGGACCTGTTTTCGCGGAGCTGCAACGGCCGCCATTTTGGTTTAAAAAAAAAAAATTTTTTTTTAACGTTCTGTATATCATGAATAAAAGCATGAAAAAAACCGCACTCAAAAAGCTTTACTCGTTTCCTTTTAAAAAAAAATGTAAACACCTGAAATATGGCACTCCAAGGACAAAGTCTCCCTTAAAAAATAAAGAAATGGCGGGCCGCCAAAGTTGTCCGTTTAAGACCATTTTTGTTACGGAGTCTATCTCAAAAACTAAACTAGTTGGGAATTTGGAATTTTTGTATATTGTGTACCATATACTGTATTTGTACAACAAATACTGAAAACGCCCATTCATAATGTAATATATATTAGGCGTAGTAAAAAGAAATCAATTATTTTTGCATGAAATTGAAGGTAAAAATAATGGATTTTTTTTACTACACCTAAGGGGCCGTGTGGGGGGGGGGGGTCAAGTTTTGCGTTAGAGCACGATTTAAAAACTGCCAAAAATAGCTAAATTTCTGCATGTTCAAGTTTTAAATTTAAATCTCGCGTGAAATTTTACCGTGGACAGCTCAAAGCTTTCTATACGCAATGTCAGTTAAGGGGGAAAGTCACTGTGCACGAATTTGCGCATTTGCTTTCCCACATCCCCCAAGCCAAATTTAAAGGATTTTTTAAAATCATTTTTAAAAGTACATGTATGGAAAAATATGTTGGCAACATTTTTATTCACAAGTCCCAAAATTGACGGATTTATAGGCACTTTAGTGAGAACAGATAGCGCGACCGGTTAGTGCCCTCAGACCCTACAGGTGTGGCGTCATTTACAATCGATAAAGCACAGGCTCTTATTATTTTGTGAACTATCATGAAGATGAAGAACCGTCATATTGCCTGCGACTAGATACTTCAATGTAAGTATCAATATTCTAGAAAAAAAAAAACATAATTTCATATCAAGAAACACGGAACGAAAACTTTAAACGCGTTTTTCTCGAAACTAGTTTTTTCGACCTTGTCCGAGCGAATAATTAAAAACTGATCAGCCGATTTTTTTATTTTTTTTTCAAAACATTTTTGTAATCGCAGTGACGTATCCGCGTTTTTAACATTTGATAATTACTATTTTGAAAGACTGCTCGAATTCAGAAAAAGGGCCTTGAAAATAGAAAAAAAATGTCCAAACTGTCGGCATTTTGTAAAAGAAAAAACCAAAATAAAAAAACGGCTACGCATAATGATAGCTAAATTTGTATAGATATCGATAAATTGTTGACTTTTAATTTACAGATAACCTTTCATGAAGATATCGACGGGACAATGAAGGCAGTTTTTTTTTCGTCGTCAAATCAAGGCATATATCTCGGTTAATTTTCAAGATTTTTTCATAAAAATTGGTATGAAACTAGATGAATATATACTTCATAAAATGAGTATAAACCCGATCCTTTCATAATCAGTTATATCAATAAAAAAAAACCGCAATTATTGACGACAAAGCACCTGTTACGTAACGGGGGGAGGGGCAGGGGGGGTAAAAATTGGGAAATGTTGCGTTACGTGATTTGTGTACGCCCCCTAATATAATAATTTAGCGTATACATAACACAAACGCCGATGTTCGTCCGTATGTCACAGGTCTCTAGCTCGTAAACGGAATGAGTTGCAGACCTGAAATTTGGATATTTTGTGTAGAATGTTGACCCAAAACCGAATATTCAGTTAGAAATTCAATAAAATTATTTTTCATGCGGGTCCCGTACATGAAAAAGAAGCACAAAAAATGTCTTACCCTGGCACGTGGGGTGTCTTTTTTTAAAGCTCATTGAGTAGAGTACAATTTTTTTTCTTCTTTTTTACCTTTATAAATAAAGAAATGGCGTGCCGTCGAAGTTGTCAGTTTTAGAAAAATGTTGTTACGGGCGCTATCTCAAATCGAAACGCGTTAGGAATTTGGAATTTCTGTATATTATGTTCTATATACTATATTTAAAAAACGAAAAACAATTCAAAAGTTAACTCGTCATATGCACGGAACTCTAATAATGCGAGGCCCGACTCGCACTTAACCGAGTTTTTGTTTAATTCGGACTGGTGGACTGCTTGTAGGTGAAACTGCAAAACCACCGCTCGACACGCCTTTTCTTGAAGCATGGTTTCCCCCCTTGAGTGTTTTTCCGCAGATAAAAAAATGCGTGTCTAATAGTCTTCAATGCTTTATCACATATACGAGTTTCAACGAAAATCGACGGCGGACACTCAAGTGATGTTACTTGTCAGTGTTTTGAAAGATAGGAAATACGAACGGCCACTAACGCAATAGTGCAGCGATGTTGAGGCATTGCGTGAATATGCACGATTCCGGCGATAACGTTCCGGTCTCGGATATGTAAGGAAATCCTGGCACTACGTGGTCCCACTGCACCGATATCGTATACCTGAAATACGATCGATTAATAAACCTCCATGACGCATTATCGCGCTGGCACACACACACACGCACACAAGTCACTCATGCACCTCGGCTGTTGCAATCGATTTGAATGACGGTCTTTCCTGGCCATTTAATTCTTTTTATTCCGTATTCCATCGCCCTTTTTTCGTTACCGATTTTTCGTGGAAAGTCACGCGTGAAAAATGTTCACGTCGCGACGATCGCTATTTTTTTTTCAATTTCATTTTACAAAAGAAAAATAATCATGTGGAGGAAAAATTAATTTTATCGTACGTTTTTTTTTTTGTAATCTGATATGTAACTGTATGCTCGGGCAAAAATAAACTAATAATAATAATAGCGATGTTAAGCTGAGCCGACTAATTCTCAGCTGAAAATTAAATATGTATTTTTAATACTTAATTTTATTTGCTAACGGAAAGACTTTTTCGGTTTTTTTTAATTGAAAAAAAAATCGCGTCCTTTTCGTTTGGAGAAACGTAGGCACTTTTGCTCCTTATTCGGAGAGAGAAATAATTTTTTCTTTTTTATTCGTCAGTACTTTATGATATGGAAAAATAAATTATGTCAATTATAGTACAAAGAGAGATGATGGATTTGTAAAAATCGTAGGCTAACGATTTTTTATGGGAATAGAAATTTTTTTAAATAGCAACCAATTAGGAACGTCGAACAGTTCGATCGATATATTACCGTTCCTTTGTTCCTCTCAATATCGAGGACGGACGCACATCGATATATATACATATATATGTGTGTGTGTGTGTGTGTGTATTTGGGTTTATGTGTATATATGTACATACGCACACACACACAGGGTGTCCCTCTTATCGGTGCCACCCGAAATAACTCGGTAATTATCGACGCCACAAAAAAATGTTCCAGACAAAAGTTGTACGGTGTGAAGGGGGCCATCAAATGCGACCAATTTTTTTTTATTTCCTCGTAGGCGCTGACGCACAGAGAAGGTCACCTCCACTTTTTTAAATGGAATGATACATTTTTTGTTCAACCATCTTGTGGAGCACCTCAAGCCGCATAAAGAACATTAGAAAGGTCAAAGTCGTTCAAGATCAGTATCGATGATACAAATTTAATTATCTCGGATCATTACCAAATATTTGGTAGTGATTCGAGATATTTAGATTTGTATATCTTTTTAATAGGTGACCTTGAATGACCTTGAACGACTTTGACCCCCTAATGTCTTTTATGCGGTTTGAGGTGCTCCACAAGATGGTTGAACAAAAAATGTACCATTCCATTTAAAAATGTGGAGGTGACCTTCATTGTGCGTCAGCGCCTCCGCCGAAATAAAAAAAATTGGCCGCATTTGATGGCCCCCTTTACACCGTACAACTTTTGTCTGGAACATTTTTTTGTGACGTTGATAATTAACGAGTTATTTCAGGTGGCAGAGATAAGAGGGACTCCCTGTATATGAGACATACCACATCACTTCAGCCAGTAAAAAAAAGTTCACAAATAATTTTGAAAAATTGAGGTACTTTAATAAAATATATTCACCGAGTGTCGATATTTTTTTAAAATTTCTGACGTTGTTTCTCGTTGATTACCATTTTCTAATATTTTTCCATAAAAATGGTTGTATCTTTGGCAGGATTTGACGTATTTACATTCGTAAGAAAAGAAAATGTGCGTCTTCTTCTAGCCTTCCAGAAAAAAATTAATTTAGATTTTATTGAGCAAGTCGAACGTCCGTTTCAGGACAAAATATGCAAAAATATTTTTTTCTCAAAGAAAGACACTCGTTATTTTATTTTTATGAATTTCCCCGAAATGTGAATACGAATAATTTTTTTGGTATTTTTTATATTATGGGATTCCTAAACAACGTGAAGTAACTATTTTTATTAAAAATTTTGTATTTATTAATATTCGATTGAAGAGTGTCGAGCACTCGCTGTATGTTTACCAGGTTTTTGAAATCCATATGACATATATGTCATATGTATTGGAGCCTTGGAGTGCTCCATACTCGTCAATCGAATATTAATTTAAAAAATTAAAAAAGTTAAAATACCTGTTACTTCACGGTGTTTAGGAATCCTATAATATAAAAAATACCAAAAATCCGTTTTTCCTATTCACAATTTGGGGAAATTAAAAAAAAAATAACCTGTGTCCTTCCTTGAGAAAAAAAAATATTTTTGCATATTTTGCCCTGAAACGGACGTTCGCCTTGCTCAATAAAATCTAAATTAATTTTTATCTGGAAGACTAGAAAAAAACGCACATTTTCGTTTTTTACGAATGTAAATACGTCAAATCCTGCCATAGATACAGCCATTTCAATGGAAAAATGTTAAAGAATGGTATTCAACGAGAAAAAACGTCAGATATTTTTAAAAATTTCGACACTCGGTGAATATGTTTCAATAAAGTAACTCGATTTTTCAAAATTATCTGTGGATTTTTTTTTACTGGCTGAAGTGACGTGGAATGGCTCATGTGTATGTGTATATATATATTAATATAGGTGTCGAATATCATCTCTTCGTGCAATTTCAAGCCCGCGAGCACAACGGAACAGCTCACTTATGACGTGCAATAAATATTTACGTCCGAAAAATACTCTAAAAACAAAACACCCCGCGTAACTTCATTTAACGAATTTCGAGGAATCTTCACTCACGTTATGACAAATGTGACTGGTATGAGGATGAACAGGCTCAGCGGCAGTACGTGTAAATTGTCAGAAAGCATCTTCGAGGGCCTGAAATCCTTCTAGTTAAAAGCACACTGATTGTAATATCTAAGAAACGTGCAAACGCAAATATAAAATAACTAAAAAAAATCTCTGCCAGGTCACAGAAATAAATTCTCGGCTTGGAAAATAAAAATTCTTCAATACAAATGTTAATTCGCGAAAATTTAATTGGCATTGAAAACCGAGTGGAAAATTAAAATCAATTCATTTATCCAGCAGAAAAAAAACGGACCATTTTCTCTGTGCTCAAGTTTTCAATGGAATAACAAGTGCAAGTGAAAAATAAATTGTGAATGAGATTAACGTTGCGAACAATGTTTTTTAGCTAATCCCGAAGATTCAGTGCCACGTGAAAATGAGCGAAGAAAAATTGGGCGTACGAACGGCACTCTTGGAAAATTGAATCACCGTCTTTTCTTATCGTGAATCACGCAGGTATTTTTCTATGCATATCGCCTCACTACGCGTGAATAATTTGTATCAAAGACAACTCACTCGTGCGATTACCAAGGGCGAAAAATGCCTTTCCTTTTTCTTCTCGAATTTCAGGACAGTCGAGAAAGTTTTCTTGGTGCCCAAACGTTCCGGCACTTCGCCATGGGCTCCATCGATCAACTGTCCCCATCACACGAGAGTACACGAGCGAAAATAATTCCCCGAACGTCGCATTACCGATCGCACACTGATCGTGCTCTCGCGAATAGCGCGAACTATCGACGGCTCAATTGGCACGACACGCGTGAAAAATTCGCTCCCCAATGACCGTCGATCTCGATGGGATTTCTTTTCTCCGATCTGGCCAATTTTTTGTGGCTCGATCGCGAAACGAACGAGCGATAAAATTTCCTCGGAGAAAAAACACGATTGTTGTGGCCCTTAATCGCTTTTTCGTTAACGATTTTTCAAGGAAGCTGACATCGCACGATTGAAATTTCGTAATAATCGGGCACGAATAATTTCAAACGTTAGTCGTGCATTTAGATCGTTTCAAATTTTAATCGTGCACTTCGATCGATAATTTGAAAGAATGTAAATATTTTCCGCTCAAGTTCTTCTCTCTCTCTCTCTCTCTCTCTCTCTCTCTCTCTCTCTCTCTCTCTCTCTCTCTCTCTCTCTCTCTCTCTCTCGCGAGCAGAACGTGGTCAATGAAAAAAACGCAAGAAATAGTCACAAAAGTATTTTGAAAAAAGGCTCGCTCGGAAAAGACGTAACGTTGGCTGTGGAAAAAAAAAGAATTATTGCAAACAATTCTCCGAATGTCTAAATAGCGATAAACAGTGCATGCGTATAATAATAACTATAACGATACTAACGTATAAGTATTTTTTATATTTTCATGCAATAGAGTGAGTCACAAGTTTGAAGGAGCTAGCCTAAAGAGTGCTGAAGAGAGCGTAATTTTCCCGACTCCAATAAAACGAATCCTTTCAAAAACAAATGAAGCCTTTTATTCCACAATTTGACATTGCCACAAAAACGTCTACAAAACGGATCGACGCATAAATATAACTGGCTATATTTGCTATAATTTCGCGGTGACGTCAAATTGTGTCAAACACCTCGATGATTTCGAAAAGATTTCTTTCATTAGAGCCGCGCCGAGACACCGCGAGAATTCCTTTCTTAGCGTTCTACTTCCGGTCCCCCGCTTACGAAAAGTCCAGCATCGTCCCGAAGAACCCTA
Source organism: Ophion obscuratus (assembly GCA_964007375.1). Lineage (NCBI taxonomy): Eukaryota > Metazoa > Arthropoda > Insecta > Hymenoptera > Ichneumonidae > Ophion > Ophion obscuratus. Next base: position 31,722,337 of record OZ023315.1, read on the forward strand.
AAGGATACCGATCCTTTTTCAAACGCATACACGTACAGTGAAGTTGAACCTCAAAGTTTTAACAAGTGCATCGTTTTTATCTTAAAAAAAAAACAAACAAAAAACCAAGTAATTGAAATCGCATGTATCCCAGCTTTTCGCAAAACATCGTGAATTGACAATAAAAATCGACCTCGATTCGTGATTCTCCATATGAAACTGCGTCGTCCGTCTCGATTTTTTTTTCCTCGAAACCTGAGTTGAACTCGCGAAAACATCGAGAGGAAAAAAAAAACAACATCCTCGGACGTTCGCCGAAGAGCGAAACGACGAAAGAGAGAACATTTTGTTTCTCACGTAAAGACGAAACGATTCAATACCTGATTGATACTCGGAGACCAATGACCGATTGATACTCGTAAAAGAAAGTATGAAGGATAATTACAAGAACGTATCGCGACCGGAAGTAGAGAGCGCTTGTACTGTACGCGTTGAAGAAACACGATCACGCATCTGGTCTTGTCCGATCGTTCGGGGGTTCTCACGTGCGATCGCTTCTCTGCTCGCCATTCTCGTTGGGATTCGTCGCAGGAATAATCTCATCGCTTGTCGCGAGTCCACGCTGAGCCGGAATTTCGACGTCCGCGATTCTTTGCCTCTTGGTCTCGGGTTGTTCCTCGATTTTTCGCGGGACCACGTGGGCGTTCATGTGCGCGCGCAAGTTTCGCCTGAGGACGAATTCGCAGGTGCAATAGGTGCATCGAAACAGATGGGACTCGACGTGCTGATCAAAGTGGGCGCGAAGTATCGTTTTCGTGGGAAACTTGACGTCGCACATCATGCAATGCATGAGTTCCTGGGGAGGCGTGTGTATCTGATTGTGATGATGGAGAACGGCGGAGACCGAGTAGAGATTGACGTTGCAGCTGGTACATTGGAAGTACTTCCGCGGCTGGAACAACTTCTGTTGAAGGTTCGTCGTTGGCTCTTTCGCGCACTCCTTGTTGCTCGTCCTTTTGTCCTGAAGACTTTTTCTCACTGGCAACAAGCGCGACTGGAACAATTTTTTTCGCGCTTTTCGTTGCTTCGTACCCGCGGGATTCTTGCGTCTCTCCTCGTCCGAGCTGTCGGACGATATGACGATGATCCTCGTCACCGCGCCGGAAGTGCCGTTCGCCGCGTGAATACCCTGGCAGGCGCTCGAACAATCGTCGAACTTCTTGTCGTAACATTTTTTCACGGTTATCAGCTGTTTCGCCGGCCGCGCGAATTTTTCATCTCCTTGCGCGTCAACGAAGCGTTCTCGAGTGGCGCCGGAAGTCGGTCTCTGGATCGCGTCTCGATTCGCCAGTCGATGATCCTTCGTGTCGTCGGGAATTTCCGACTGGACGTCAGTGCGATGAAGATCATCGCTAATGTCCATTGGCTCTTCCTCGTCCCTGCCGATGACGGTCTTTGATGCTTCGTTCGCGTTTTCGTCGAATCTTTCACTCTCCACAACTTCCTCACCGACGCTGAGGGAATTCTCAATCGACATGGGATCCTCCGCGTTCCCGTAACGCACCTCCGATAATTCGATTCCGATACCTGCGGATTCTCGTCCATTGACTTTATCCGGCAAACTCGTCGCCTCGTCAAAATCGCCGTTGCACGGCAGAATCGTCTCACCCGCGGACGTGCAACTCTCGAACTTCCAGATCCCTGTCTCCATATCGTTCAGTTTTCCAGGTTCCGAAATTGCACTCTCCTCGGCATCGGGAAAATCGCGATTGTTCGTCTCCGCAGGTACAAAATATTTGCACCCCTCGACGCGGTCGCCAGACTCAGAACTTTCCCGTGGAATATTTGTCGCCTCGTTGGCTGCTGATTTTTCTTCCCGATCAGAGTGGCGGTCGAGTTTGAGATCTTCCTGCTCTCGAGGCTCCTCCGGGACGGAGTTTTCTTCCTCATCTTCGGATCCTGATGCTTTGATCTCTCGGTCTTCCGGCTCTTCCATCACGATTACCAACCTCGCGCTGCCGTCGGAGTACTCGGGCTGGAAAATTTCCCGCTTCGGCGTGTCGGCGCTCTCCGTCGCGACATTTTCCCCAGGCAAGCCCCCGTGCAATTTTGCCTCTGTGGCGTGGTTCACGGCTTGCTCTGCCTCTTCGGCAAACTGAGGGAACCTGAAAGGAAGAAAGAAGATAAATTCATTTGTAATCCTGCCTCCCGTCTGTTTGACAACTTACAACGAGCGCGTAACGTTCGCGTCTGGGTCTTTTTCATCGCCGTGACTAGGAAATTCTTCATTGATGTTCGCTCTATCCCAACAGGCACCTCCGTCGATTATTTCTTCCACGGGGACCGGCGTGGCGTCTCGGATCTTTCTCAAGGTCGTACGAATGTCGGGAAGGTCCCCATGCCTCGTAGTCTCCTGTTTTCTTCTGAAGGCGTTCTCCACCTCCCTCTTTACTTCGTCCGAGATGTACTGTATCTCGTAATCGGATTCGTCCATGCACCATACTTTCTCGATCTTTTTGTTTGCCGATTGGATCTGCTTCTTGAAGCAGTCGAAGGATTCCACGAGAAAAATGCACTTTTTGCAAATCATGTGGGGCAAGCCATCCCGCCTGTTTACCTGCGAAGGTAATTCGAAAAGAAAAGCGATGCAAGATTGTCGAGAACGGAGAGGCAGCGAAACCGAGACGCGAAGCTTTGCTCACCGTTACGTCGCTGATGTTCATTATTTTGCTCGTCAAACGCGCGGTATCGGAAGTATCGGAAAAAAGAGAGATCAACTCTCCGTCCGTGCTCAAGCAAGTGCGGCAAATATTTTCCGTCGTTGTCGTAGACATTTTTCTCGAATAACGAGTTTTTTACGCTGAATTCGCGGGAACAAGAATACGTACCAAGGAAGAAAACTCAGATTCGCACGCGCGCGTTTTTTTCTTCTTCACGCGAAGGTGTGAAACATGCTCTGTGGGTGTTTCATTCGAAACGATGAATCGAACGGATTCTTCGCGATATTTCACGGATTAAGATTCAAATATTTTCCGCGTCTACGCGCAATCTCGAGGCTTTTAATCGTACGTTTAAAATAAAGAACAATTGAAGATTCTAAATCTCGTTTGTATTTGTTTTTTGCGTCGGGGAATGTGACGGTACTGCCACCTTCACCAACTTCAACATCGAAGCACTTACCGACAGAGCGATCCAACGAACCGAACGGTGGCGACAATTGATACTAAAGAAGCTTCGAACGAGACGAAGTAGGTTGGTGTTATATTTATTAGGGCAGGGCCATGTGTCACACCGACCAAGCGGCTACGAGTGCGCGAGAAATAGCTGTTTACAGATTCCCAGTGTTCTCCTAAACGGTCGATTAAAAAAAAATAAACTAAACACCTTCGACTCTGTTGAACGACGAACAACGCCTTTCTCTTTGTTTGCCCCACGGTCTTACATACAGGTCTGACAACGGTGGTAGTGGGGGTAGGCACCCTTAGCGGTTCTGTTTTTCATTCCGATTTCTGCCGCTTGGTGCGTGACGGCAGGGGGAAGTAGTGGTGCGACGAAGAGAGAAATAGCTCTTCTGTCCTTTTCCCTCCTGAACGCAACGCAGGCGCCGTTTGCCCTTACTTAATTTACCGTACTGTCGTACTGCATAATATACGAAACCAATTAAAAAAATGTGTTGATTAAAAAAAGATGACTACTTTCATCTAAAAAAAACTGAAAACTTTTTGAATACATTCATTCATACCAGCGCATATTACGACCATTTACATCCTTTTTTCTCCAATGTCTCACAATACATCGTTCTTCGAAATGTTTTTCGCACACGTACTGAGACTCTTTCAGTCCTGGAATAGCATCGAGCCATTTTTTGTATCGTTCGACGTTTCTGCGTACGCGAAACACGGAGCATTTCTGCTTACGATTTTTGTACCCCGTTTTAAAATTGCGAACCGCGCAACTATTAGCCATTTCGCATTTTTTTCGCAAACACTACCCTGATGGAAATCCGCTTATTGGAATTCGTCAGATTTTAACAAAAAATGTCAGATTTGATAATATTCCGTCAATTTTCAATGAGAAATAATGTCAGAATATGTCATTTATACGACAGAATCTGTCATATTATTTCGAGATTTGACATTTTCTGTGAGAAGTTCATGATTTCTGACCGGAAATTGGAACATGCTTTACAGAATCTGTCATATTTTATCAGAAAAGTAATGTTATAATTCAGTAATTTCTGTCAGAATCTTACATAATATGTCATATAATGTCGTAAGAGTTTTCCATTTTATGTGAGATTTTCGTCATTTAATGTCATTTTTTGATGGAATAAAATGGAATTCTTCAACATTCATGAAATATTATGACCGAATCTGTCGAATTATATCATTCTTTCTTATTTTTTGTGAGATTTTCGTCATTAAATGTCATTTTTTAATGGAATATAATGGAATTTTTCAACATTTATAAAATATTATGACCGTATATGTCAAATTATATCATTCTTTCTTATTTTTTGTCATATAATGACCGAACTTGTTAACTTTTGACATTTTGCATTATAAATATATGATATATTCTGATGAATTTTGACATTTAATTATCGATTCTGATAATAAATTGTCAGAATTCTGTCAGCTGAAATCTGTCAAAATTCAATAAAAATGTGACAACAAATTATGATAAAAATTATCGTTTTCTATCATTTTTTGACATTTTCTGTTATTTTTTTCGATGCAACAATATGTCAAAAAATGGAAAACTGATTTATCATTTTTTGTTAAAAGATGACATTTTCCGACATAAAGATGACAGAAAGTATCAAATTCTGTAATGTAATGACAGCTGAAATCTGTCAGAATTCAACAAAAATATGACAACAAATTATGATAAAAATTATCGTTTTCTATCATTTTTTCACATTTTCTGTCATTTTTTTCGATGCAACAATATGTTAAAAAATGGAAAACTTATTTATCATTTTTTGTTAAAAGATGACATTTTCCGACATAAAGATGACAGAAAGTATCAAACTCTGTGATTTAATGACAGCTGAAATCTGTCAGAATTCAACAAAAATGTGACAACAAATTATAATAAAAATTATCGTTTTCTATCATTTTTTGTCATTTTCTGTCATTCTTTTCGATGCAACAATATGTCAAAAAATGGAAAATTAATTTTATCATTTTTTGTTAAAAGATGACATTTTCTGACAAAAAGATGACAGAAAATATCGAATTCTGTGATTTTATGACATTCCGTAAAGTTAACATAATATGTGAGGTTCTGTCCGATTTTCATAGATTATTTCCGACGGAATCTATCAAAATATGTACGATTCCATCAAATTATGTTAGAATCTATTCATTTTCACAGTTTCTGACATTTTTTAACAGATTTCAACATTATTTGTCGAATTCCAATAAGCGGATTTCCATCAGGGTACCAAAAAAATGCACACTTATGCGTAAAAACACGATAAAAAATATATCACGGCAAATCACGTAGAACCTTCTGGTATGTGGTCGCAAATAACGGTTATTTCGACAATCGCGCCACAAAAACCTACGTAAACTCGTTGGTCCCATTCGCCGTCAAGAGGTAAGGGGGTAACAACTTCCCCTTCTAGTAGCGACGCGTAGCGGCGCCTAGTGAATCGAAAAGTAAAGCCGATAAGCGTGCCTGCCCACACCACGAAAATTTAGCTTCGTTGCAAGACCTGTATGTAAGACTGTGGTTTGCCCGAAATGTGGTCCGTCTGAGAGAGAACTTGGCAGTAGGATTTTTACCGACTGGACGTATAAGCCACGTCCTTAAGGCGAAGTGGAAGACATACCACGTGACATGTGAGTGCAAGAGAGATAAAGTGAGATGAAAAAGAGATTCACTCATAAAATTAATGACACATCTATTGAGTATGAATATGAAGCTGTAGAAAATATATATATATATATTTTTTCGATGTAGAAAATGGCCGACTACTAATATTGTCTTTTATCTTTTTTTTAGACGCTCGGCGGCGTGAAATTTAGCATCCCCAGTTTTTTTACCTAGAACAAAAAACAAACATTCTCGTCAATCTAAATTAGAATACTTAGACAAGTACGTACGGAATTTAAAAAATATTGTTTTATTCAAAAGTTGTAGGTATTTGAATGAATTTTCAGTGAAAAATTTCGTATAAAAATGCTCATAAAATGAATAGTTTTCGATTAATCAGAAATTCCGTACGTACTTCTCTGCGAAATACAATTTGGAACATAAAATTTAAATTTGAAGTAAGTTGAGTGAAAATTCTTGAAGTCATTTGACACGTCAATTGGAAAAAAGCTGTTTCGAGAAAAACGCGTTTGAAGTTTTAGGTACTCTATGGCCGTGTCAGAGGTGGTTACGTTATACGTTCAAGGTCGGTGAAAAAAAAATGTCTTGCTATACTAAAATGTCTTGCTACAATAAATCGAATAGTAACTTTTCTTATGATGGCAAAGCACCGTTTTATCGAGAAAAAAATAACCGATTTTTTTAAAATTCTACTGTGGCCTTACCCCTTATTGCACAAGAAAACCGTCAAGCTCTGCATCAGGGAATTCTGCCGAGCTTGACGCTTTATTATTCCCAAAATAACTTAACCATCTATGAGAAAACTGGGTTGGAAAGTTTACCGGGTTACGTTGATCTTGTACATGCCGTTAAATAAAGGTCATGGTTTGTTATCGTAAAAATATATTTCATTGGTCTACAGTTATCCCCAGCGCCCAAAGTCCTACAGGAAATGCGCGGTTAGCGCCATCTCACGGACGTACGGCAAAATGCGAAGCGGAAAGCTTGCGTCCTCCGCTGGTCGACAGGTAGCGGTAGTGTGCGAATTCCGCGATGAAGTTTCTCGCAAGATCTGTGCGATCTGGTGCACAGGGTTTACTAATCCCAAAGTCATTTCTTTTATTAAGAGGGAATGACACCTTATCGCGGTCGGTATGGTAGAACAATTATAGACTCCCAAAAATGTTTGAAACGGCTCTTCAGATCCCGTCGAAACTTTGCCAAACGGTGTCAAATACATAGACGAATAGCTGTCTGCCCTTCAAGTTTTCTGAATTTGAGAAAAAAAACTAAATTGGCTTATGATAAGCCAATCTACATTTTTTTTCTCAAATTCAGAAAATTTGAGGGGTTGACAGCTATTCGTCTATGTATTTGACGTCGTTTGGCAAAGTTTCGACGGGATTTGAAGAGCCGTTTCAGAGATTTTTGGGAATCTATAATTGTTCTACCATACCGACCGCGATAAGGTGTCATTCCCTCTTAATATAAAGAAAATAAGTAAGTGTCAACGTTTTTTTTACCACGAGTGCGATTTTTTATACGAATTAGGCAGCCACTCTATGCTCGTTTCTCTCGTACCCGGCTCAAGACGTTCACAGCGCCGTGGCCAAAAGCGGTACCATTGACGCACCGCAGCGTCCGAAGTCGGGGCTGGGAGTGCGCGAACGCGTAGAATTCCATATAACATTGTAGAGTCAGCTTTAGCTGTACATTCGTACTCCCGCGGCGAAGAGGATCTGTGCATTATTATTTTAATCGTTACGTGACAAGGAAGATGACCGCCGTCGATTGGGACGAAGTCAAGCGGCTTGCCGCTGACTTCCAAAAAGCTCAACTCAGCTCGACGTTACAAAAGTTTGTCCCTCACTGTTATTCCGTTTCTTTTGATTTTGAGGTTACGTCTACTTGACAGTTTTCCTATGTGGCCATCTGTTACATTGTTTTATCGTTGTTTGATCGACTGTTCCTCGACGAGGCATAAGACAGAAGAGTGTCAAGAATGCAGACGATTATCTCTTTCTCGCTCCGTTGTTTTCCAGATTATCGGAGAGAAACTGCGTCGAAATAATGATGACTTTGACGACGAGCAAACTACTGGACATAATCTTCACTGTTGACGGCAAAGAGTACGTGACGCCGGAGCACCTGAGTCGAGAGATCAAGGACGAACTGTACGTTCACGGCGGACGTATAAATCTGGTAGAACTGGCCAAGATTCTCAATGTCGATCTCTCCCAAATAAACAAAGTAGTGAGCGAAGTCGAGAGGCACGACAAGGGCCTCAAACTCATACTCGGGCAGCTCTTGGACAAGAGTTATATGCTGAGAATAGTCGGCGAGATAAACGACAAACTGTGCCAGAACGGCTACATCAACGTCGCCGAATTGACCCTCCAGTACGACTTGCCCGCAGACTTTTTGCAGACGACGATAGAGAGGGAGCTTGGAAAGATCGTGAGGGGCAGACAGGACAAGCAAGATCCACGAATATTTTATACCGAAGGTTTTATCGCCAGGAACAGGGCAAAGATCAGAGGGGCTCTGTCCGCCATAACCAAACCGACTCCGGTTATGGCTATTTTGGGACAATGCAAAGTTCCGGAGAGAATATTCTTCTGTAAGCATCATGATATTTTTTTGAAATGTTGGAAAATATGTAAATGGCAAGCTGTAGAAGAAAAAAGTTCGATTTTCGACGTAAAACAACTTCAAACATTTGTTATTAACAAATGAATGAATGTATGAAAAAATCATCCGCTCGTACGATAGAAAATGTTAACATCACGCTCTGTCCGAAATTGAAGTGAATTGGACGCATAGATTTCTAGATACAACTTTCACAAAAGTCGTGACCACTTCGACAATTTTTGGAATTTTTACAAAATCTTTATTGCAAATCAAAGTTGAGAGGTTCGCTTATAGAACTATGCAACAAGATATCGTATTTTCTAAATTCCCATCTTGCACAGACGCCGTAAAACCAATACTTTTAACGTCTTGGGGCAAAATTGGATCCTGATGTATGTCGTATCGCAACCTATTTTGGCTGATGTTTCGGACACCTGTAAATCCAGTAGTTTGTAAGTCAATGACAGTGAGCGTAGCTAATGAGAAAAAAATGACGTTTTTTCGAAGCAATTCTGGAAAATTTGCAAGAAATGATGCAAGTACCGGGAGTCGTGACGGGAAAACAGAGTCACAACAGTATATACGTCCCTACCATATACTCAAAGAGCCAGACCGAATGGGTGGACAATTTTTACAAGCAAAACGGATATTTGGGTACGTATGAAAAAACATAATTCCTCCCCCGCTTCCAGGAATGAAGACCAACTGATTACAACATTCCCGAACATTGTTCTTTCAATAGAAGCAAATGAAAACATTTATTTTTTCAAGCCAAGGAATGTATACGCCCTTTTAAGGTATTCCTCTCACGAACCCGAATATTTAACAATCAACTGATTTTCATCTACAGCGACGTAAATATACATTCCAATACACTGGTAAAATTTTAAGCCATGTTAGAGAAACTTTTAACGAAAAATTACGACTTTTAAAATTGTCTCGTTCATACGAAACTTTATGGAGATGCCACGCCAGCCACATTCCTATCTGATTCTCTTAAAATCCTAAATCCTAGAATCCTAACAAAATCTAACGATTCCGCAAGGACAGTAAAAACAGGGTATAACCGAAAGTTAAAAAAAAAAATGTCTGCTAAAACTTACAGAAATGAGGCTAGTAGAAGAATTTTCGTAGCCGCGGCTGTACAGAGAAAATGTAAAATCATCTAAATCTACTTAATTCGCGCGAAATGTTTTATTCCAGTTCATTGTTAAGCGCCACTGTAATTTACCATTGATTTGGAAGGGCCCTCTTCATGCCCCTATAAAATACGGCCCTCCGCTCAAAAAAAGACTTAAGGCGGGATATACATTTGCAACGATAAAAAAATCGATATCTTTTTCGTCTTTAAACGATAGACCTATATATGTAGAATATTTTCCCAAAGTTACAAAGCGAAATTCGAAAAACTTCAAACGTTACAGCCTGTCAACGCTGTGCCTCAACGCTCGGATTCGGAGCTTCGGTCTACTCAAAAACTATTAAGCCGATTGAGTTGGAACTTGGTAGAAATATTGATAATATTGGTACCTTCTACTTGACGAGAATTGTTTTTGAAAAATTGAAGAAAAAAAAACTACTTCTTTAATCCACATTTTACAGAAATGTTGCGTGAAATGTTGATTTTTTGTTGTAAATGCGTGCCATTTTCTTAAATTTGCATTTTCTTCATTTTAATTACCGTCACATAGAAAATATACATGTTCTGGCTGAGAAAATGTTTGAACTTTTTTGCAAATCTTGTAAATTTTGCAAATTGTTTTGTATACTTAAATATACTATTCAAGTATACCCAAAGTTTGATAATTATAGGATAATTACTTCTTACTTTAAAAAATCCCTCAATATTGCTTACTTTTGACAAAGACGTATCTTTCGAACGCATTTGCAGAGTACGACGCTCTCTCGCGGCTGGGCATAACGGATCCTCAGAACTTCGTGAAGCGTCATTTTCCGAGCGAAAAATTGACGCTGTTGGATTCGGTGGCGGTGGGTGGAGCGATAATCGACCAGGTTGACGCGAACGTGGACGAGGTGATAGCGACGAGTACGTTCACCGACATCTATCCGTTGTTGCCCTCGATCTTCAGCACCGAGGACGCGGAGAATCTTTTGAAGGCTGCGCAGAAGAGATCGTCCGTGAGTTTTCACATATTCGCAAGCACAGTGGTCGTGTCCGAGGCTTTTTTGCACGCGTTGTCAAAGCCGTTCGAGCCGATTGCCGAGAAGCACGCGCGGGACGCGGTGGACAGTGGCAGATGGTTGCAGTCGATAGCGGAGAACAAATTGAGGTTGTCAGCTTCGAGAACGGCGAGTGTGATTGGCGATGGTAAAGTTGACAAGAAGGAGGAACGCCGTAAGAAAGCGAGCAGCGGTAAGGCGGGTGGAGGTAGCCAGGGTCGTGAAACGAAGACGAGGTCGACCAAAAAGAGGTACAATCAAACGTCGAAGAATCATGAGAACGACAGCGAGGACGAGCAGCAAGTTCGCAACAACGTGAAAACGGAGCTCGTGCTCGTGAGCCTCGAGGAGATAAGGGACAAGCTCAGCAAGGACGAGAGTCTCGCCGACATCGAGGACTTTGTCGAACAACTGGCTCATTATTTGCAACCGAAATTAAACAAATTGGCACTGTCGTGTGCCGAGCACGTGGCACAAAGCACCAAGAACAACAACAATCTCACGGACGTCGAGGAACGTCTCAACATGCTCGCGACGAATATACGTATTTACGACAAGGGCGTGAAGCTCTTGGACAAAACTTCGCAATCCTCGCTCACCAAGTATCTCGTGAAGACGCTTGCGGTCGATTTTGCCACTGATGTATTCAGACTAGCAGCCCAACAGAATCTCCTGCAGTGTCCGAGCAGCATGACGACCGAAGCGAGGACCAAAATGCTCCTTGAATTTCCGGACGACGTCAAAGAACCGTTGGCCAATTTGCATCGCGCCACTGTCGGCAATTCGATCGAGGAGTTTTTGAACAGCATCGAACCGGCTATGGCCGCCTGTTGTCTGGTGTTACGGAAGTTCGACAAGAAGAAAGAGAGGCCCGTCGTGCTCGGCCATCGGCAGGCACTTTTGGAACAACTGCGCGAAACGTTGGATCCCGCGTTGGCGCTTCATCTCGTCACGAGCATTCTCTTCACCGCCGCGACCCAGTGCGCCCTTCACATGTCCGGCAGGCACGTGTCCTCCGTTCTCTCCTTCCTGCAATCGCATCTCGAAGCCTCGACTGCCGCGGACCTCTCGCAGTATCACGGTACGTGACCGTCACGTCCACGATCCTTGCCATCTTGAAACACACATTTACGTAGAACCCTTCGGAAGAAGTGACCAAAAATCCCCCCTTCATATTCGAACATAGCAGGTGAAGAAATATGAAAATGATGTAATTTTTTATGCAGATCTCGTGCTGGAATTATTGAGCTCTACGGACGACGAGGCTAAGGAAAAGGCACGCAAAGGACTCGAGGACGATCTTGACAAGATCAAGGAAATCGCTAATAACTTCAAGTGTCACTTGAGGTCCCACAAAATTCAAGAATAATTTGTGTGCAATACGTTGATTCTGCGTCGACCGAGACGTCGCGCTTATTGTCATTTACAAAATTCTACTTTGTATTTCTTCAACGGGAATTGGATTTTTTTTTTACGAAACGTGTGTACTTTTTGCCTTGCGGAGACTCCTGTCGTCACATTGTCATCCGGCGCAACATTTTTGAGACGTGGGCATTACGTTCACGGACAGCGTTCCCTTTTTACCAACGATCTATGCGTGACAGAGCCATATTTGAATTGTCTAGATTACCTCAATTATCTGATGACTGGGTCATCTTCGAAGAACATTGTCATCTGGATTATCTAGAAATTAGAATCTGGATCATCTTCATTATCTTATAACCATCTTGATTATCTTACAATCTTCGTTATCTTGTAATCATCTTGGTTATCTGATAACTATCTTTCGAGCGTCTTGATTATCTGATAAACATCGTAATTATCTTAGAATTATCATGTTTACTGTGTGATCATCTTCATTGTCTCGTAATCATGTTGATTATTTCATAACCATTTTGATTATATCATAATCATCTTGGGTATCTCAATCATCTTCATTGTCTCAATAATCTTCCTTATCTCATAATCATCTTGACTATCGTAAAATCATATCGATTATCTTATTATCATTTGGATTATCTCGTAATCATTTAGATTATCAAGCGACACATAAAACAGAATGGTACGAGTAATGCAATGCGGATAGCAGAATCACTCAATATATCGTAACTGATTGAGCATATTCTGTTCTGACAAATTGACGAAGTGGTTTTTTATTTTAACAAATTAATAAATATGTACGTAATGCATATATAACAATTGACAGGTTCATTTCTATATCAATTAGATCACACACAGCTCACTTCAAGCTGACCCACTATCGTTAGAAGCGACGCTTGTGGTCCAACTCGGAACTTCTTAGTCTGCACGCTTCGGGGGTTGGTCCGTCTAGTCCTTTCTCTACGTTAATGGATCTCTTCTGAAGTCGCATTTAGATAGGGGAAATGTTTGAAATAGAGGTACAACAATTCACCACTAGGGTCGCTCCGGTAACAAGTGACTGACCGATATAGCAATAGCCAGAGCACTCGGTGAAAGTGACCGCAACACAACAATTAACACTGAAAAAATAAAAAATAAAAATAAGCTAATTTGTGTTCGGAAATAATCCCAAAAACGTTTTTCGTAACGTAATTGAGGTGATACTCGAAACGGGAGAAAGAAAACCGTAAGTATTTGAAAGACAAAATAACACGGATATAAACAATTAGCATTGCGATTGGTGCTTTTAAAAATGATCAATTATGTTGTATTATATATATACCTAATATGAAAGACACTAGAAAAGTATTACAAATTTACATTGGATCCATATTTATTTTGCATAAATACTTCGGATTACTATCAAAAGCAAATTGAGGTTATGTTCCCGTAAAAATAACATACGCATATGACATACAGCGTATCGGACACGAACTACAACAGCGCCGTTTGACTGGAACGCTTGTTTAGTTTGGACCAGCCCCCTGACACTGGCCTACTATTCCCATACGATAAACGAAAACGCGTTTTGTCCCGGCTTTTTAGTTCTTGAATTCGTCACTGTCTAGCGTTGGCTGTTGTGTGACAGCCTTCGGCTCTAAATACTCCGATCAGCTGAACGATTCGATACTTTCGTGGCCTTGCGTGTTATCCTTATGGCGACGTTATTTATTGTGTTCAAATGGAAAAACATTAGAACGGAAAATCCAGGAAGACTAGAGGTAAGGAGTACGAACGCTATGGTGAGCCCGATCCAAAAGCGTCCGTGAAACTGTGGATTTTAGTAGTTAGTGTTCTCACGGCGTGCGTCGCTAGTGCATGACCGCACCGAAGTGAACTAAGCGACAAGAACACAACCGACGTCATGTGTCATCGATGATTCCCGCTCAAGAAGACTAGAGGTAAGGAGTACGAACGCAGTGTTGAAGAAACGGTCATGGAAATCCAGATGAGAAGGGTGGCGCTGCTCTCCACCGAACCGAATTGAAATCAGGAACGAACCAGTGCCGTACAATATGCAGAAAGCACACTTTGCTACTTCATATGCAGCGATATGTAAAAACAGTGCCGTACGATATGCAAAAAGCACCCTTTGCTTCTTCATATGGAACGGTAATTTGATCAAATTGTGAAACCAGTTGGTGCAGGAAATTTCTATATATTAGATAGATAGAAGTCTTATATATATAATATAGATTGTTTTGGAGAATAATAACGAAATGCGGAAATTTAGTTAATATGTTTCTTTTCATTGCAGAAGCAGGAACAAACAAAATTTTTTATAGACCCAATAAAATTCATGAGAATTTTGAATCCAGACAAAACTTTTACAAATGACCAGACATCATGATACGCTGTACAGGTAAAGAATAATAATGAAATACAGAAACTAAGGCAATGTTTTTTTTCGCTGAGGAAGCAGTAACAAACAAAATTCATTTATAGACATAAGAATTTTGAATCTAGACAAAACTTCTATAAATTATCACTCATTACGATACGCTATACAGATAAAGAATAATAACGAAATACACAAATTAAGTCAATATGTTTTTTTACCGTTGCAGAAGTAGTAACAAACCAAATTTATTTCTAGATACACGAAAATTCATGAGAATTTTGAATCCAGACAAAACTTTCACAAATGATCGCACATCATATTCACACATTATAATACGCTGTACAGATAAATAATAATAACGCAATACAGAAATGAAGTCAATATATTTTTGTTTTCATTGCGGAAGCACTAACAAACAAAATTCATTTATAAACACAAGAAAATTCATAAGAATTTTGAATCAAGACAAAACTTTTACAAATTATCACACATCACATTCACATGTTATGATATAGTGTACAGATAAATTGATCTCACAGATTTAAATTTTTCCGCTAGATCGTTTTCCGCTAGAAAGGGTCCTCCCATGACAAGATAATAGTTTATGACTCTGACAAAATTCATAATAATTTTGAATCTAGACAAAACCTCTACAAATTATCACACTATATGATACGCTGTACAGACAAAGAATAACAACTAAATACAGAAATTAAGTCAATATGTTTCTTTCGTTGCGGAAGCGGTAACAAACAAAATTTATTTCTAGATACAAAAAAATTTATGAGAATTTTGAATCCAGATAAAGCTTTTACAAATGATCACACATCATATTCACATATTATATATGCTGTACAGCTAAAGAATAATAACGAAATACAGAAATGAAGTCAATATGGTTTTTTTTTGTTGTGGAAGCAGTAACTAACAAAATGCATAAATGCACTTTGCCAAAATTGATAAGAATTTTCAATCACGACTGCGGTTTTGCAAATTATCACACATCATATTCCCACCGATGATACGCTGTACAGATAGGGAATTATAACGAAGTACATAAATTAATACAATACATTTTTTTTTTCATTGCGGAACCAGTAACTAACAAAATGCATTTATGGACACAAGAAAATTGATACGAATTTTCAATCACATTATATTCACACTGATGATACGCTGTACAGATAGAGAATAATAACGAAATAAAGAAATTAAGACAATATTTTTTCTTCGTTGTGGATGCAGTAACAGAATTTCTTTATAGACACAAGAACATTCATAAGAATTTTTTAATCCAGATAAAAGTTTTACAAATTATCACACATCATATTCCCATATTATGATACTATACGTTGCACAGATAAAAAATAATAACCAAACACCGAAATTCAGTCGATATGTTTTCTTATCGTTGCGGAAGCAGTAACAAACAAAATTTATTTATAAACATCAGACAATACATAACACTCCTTCGATAGTTTTCGCCGCAATCACGACAAGTATATTTTACACCGAGACACAATTATTTTTTATTAATCGCGAAATTCGTTAGTCCGCACGGTCCGCACACGCTTTATTCCAACATGGATGACAAGCGAGAATCATCGATGGGGGATGGTGTCGGTTGCGTTCTTGTCGCTCAGTTCATTTCGGTTCGGTGATAAGCAGCGATGCACGCGGTGAAACCACCAACCACTAATAACTGGATTTTCGTGGACGCTTTTGGATCGTGATCGCCGTAAGCGTTCGTACTCCTTAGCTCTAGTCTTCTTGATTCCCGCTCGTCGTTCGTGTTGACATAAAGCGTGTTCGGGGTAACCAATTTTGCGAATTGTGTTAGATGTAAAAAAAAATAATTGTCTCGGTATAAAATATATTTAGTGATCTGCGGCGAAAACAATCAATCGTAGGTAATAAAAATAGTACTTATATTCATAAAAAGAATTGTTTCGTTTTATCGTATCATTATCATATCGAGTGAAATAAAAATTATCACAAACGCGAGGTATGGAGCAAGTGTCTCGTCGATGAGTCATAAAGTGCAATATATGGATTTTTTTCGTATATTGCACGTTTGGTCTCATGTCTCGAAAATAAACAAAATGTTTATTTTCGAGGCGTGAAAATGGGAAGTGAGTGGGTGAGTGGGGGAAATATCAATTTGCCATTTTCATAGAAAGTCAAATTAAATAAAAGGTTGTAATATTGTTTGAATTGTTGCTTTTAGTGCCCGAACGCGAGAGAAACTTGGAGTGCAGCGATCGATCGAGAACTGCCGTTAAAATCAATACTCTCCATCAAGTTCTCGACAAAGTTTCGGATATGAAGAATTTAGAGTACGTGGGATGCCAAGCACACAATGAAGAGCTCACGAAGAGAGTGATAAACTATTATCTCGTCATGAGAGGACATTTTCTAGCGCAATCGGTCAACGAAAATAATCACGCAAGGAAAATTAAAACGAAAGACAATAGGAAAAAATAAAAACTGTAAGATCGATTTACCTGTACAGCGTGTCATAATGTGCAAATATGATGTGTGATAATTTGTAAATCTTTTGTTTGAATTCAAAATTCTTATGAATTTTCTCGTGTCTATGCTTTTACTGCTTCCGCAACGAAAAAAAAAACATTGAATCTGTATTTCAACCGATGTGTTGGTCTAGTGGTTAGCGTGCCTGCATCGGGAGATCGCGGGTTCGAATCACCCTCTCGTAGTTTCGGCGAGAAATAAAAATCCAGTTCTACACAGATGCCGCGCACACGGACCGGTACGTGTGTGTGTCGGATGTGTATGGATGTAGCCTGTGAGCTATTTCTCGACGAAACGCGACTAGCTCCGACACTGGGAAGCGAACTCGTGACCGGCTGTATTGGTATAGGTTTTCCGCAGTTTCCCTATACCCATGACAAAAAAAAAGAAAGAAAAAAAACGTCATGGTGAATGCGATACAGGTCGTGTTCGTTGGGTCTTATCATTTTGACTGCGCATGCGCATAATGATGCGCATTTGATGATGCGCACGTTTCATTGCGCGTTGCGCATCATTATGCACATGCGCACTTGTTCGTATCAAAATGATGAGACCCAACGAACACGACCACAGAGGGGGAAGTCGGTTGCGGCCGCAAGGTGGGGATCGATTAGGGATGTGGATTGGAGAAAGTGGTGGGAAATGTAAAAAGGGAGAAAATCCCTGTACATGGAAGCTAAAATTCGCGCAGCGTTCGCCGTAGCAGATACAATATATATATATAATATCTGTATTTCGTTGTTATTCTTTATCCGTACAGCGTATCATAATGTGTAAATATGAGATGTGATAATTTGAAAAACTTTTGTCTGGATTAAAACTTCTTATGAATTTTCTTGTGTCTATAAATAAATTTTGTTTGTTACGGTTTCCGCGAGGAAAAAAAACTGACTTTATTTCTGTTTGTCGTTATTATTCTTTATCTGTACAGCGTGTCACAATGTGTAAATATGGTAATAATCTGTAAATTTTTTGTCTGGATGCAAATTTCTTATGAATTTCCTTGTGTCTATAAATAAATTTTGTTTGTTACTGGTTCCGCAACAAAAAAAAACTGAATTAATTTCTGTATTTCGGTATTCTCCAAAACAATCTATATATAAGAATCCTGTGTATCTATCTAGAAATTGCCTTCACCAACTGGTTGAACAACTAATTTGATGAAATGATCGCTCCATATGAAGTGGCAAAGGGTGTTTTTTGCATATCGTACGTCACTGCCTTTACAATTTGATCAAATTATCGCTATAATGAGGGAGCGTATCGTAAGGCACTGGTTTGTTGCTGACTTTACTTCGGTGCGGAAGGAGAGCAGCGCGCCGCCCTTCTCGTCCTCACTTTTGCGGACGTTTCGACGACACGGCGTTCGTACTCCTTACCTCTAGTCTTCCTGGGAAAATCATTCCAAATATATCAATAGATTTTTATTCATGTAAGATATTCGAAACACCGGTGCAACATACATATATATGCATACCTGTCACACGACTACTAGCGCTACAATGCGGCAAGGACATTTTGCGGACAGCATTTATCTACCCAGTGTCAGCCCCCTGGTTTGGACTTCTGTACTCCAACCTCCACATGCCTATGGCTGCGGGCACGGTCTTACATACAGGTCTGGAAACTCCGTTAGTTCACGTGGTTCCTTTGCTGAAGTTCGCCGCGAGAGGCGCTGCAATCGAGGAGTCAGTGTGCGAGAGAGACAGCAATACCCACTCTCATTCACCAAGGCTTGCAACCAGTATTTATCGGAGTTACAACTTGCAAATATTTGTACGTATACGTGTTCATCATGTGTTGTTTTTTCCGAATAATAAATATGGAGATAGCGTTTTATATTACAGCACAAATATAATTTCGCGTTTATCAATCATATAATAACAACTATTTATCCCTTAGAATTCAAATAATGGTGTCTTATAATGTCAATAAGAAAGATTTTGTCATTATCGTTCTGCAAGGGGGGGTTGGCGGAATGTACAAAATAACGAAAAAACCAAAACGTTATTTCCTTTTTGTTGATCGTTCGTTTATTGGTTTGTCAATTTAGACATCTTTTTTTTACGACAATTTTTTTTTAATTCCATATTTTCTTGAAAGGCCTCATGTGCAACCTTATGTAATAAATTATCGCGTATGATAAAATATCCGAACCATGTTTTTCACATGGAAAGGAAAACTTATATCCCGTTAATACATCTTCGAGTGTTAAATCAAACACGTGAAACTTTGTGATTTAATTAATTTATTGCCAAACACAGAACATAAACACTGCGAAGTGGAAAAAATTGCATTCTAATCTAAGATTCTATTTAAATTTAACTTTCGTCCCAGTAAAAAGGAACGCATCAAACGTGATAGACATAAAACCGATAATGTTAGATAAATATATATTATTTAAATTATTACCTGTAATTAATAGTAGCGAAAGAATTAAAAACAATTCTTTGTACTGGGATTATGGTTTCGACGTTAAAATAAAAAACCTGTCATGTAATAAACTATACAGTCTATAGCCAGAGGAAGGGCATAAGCGTGATCGACAGGGTACTCGATGACATAGTCAGCCTCCCATTCTTCTTGATCTGCAGCGGCGTCTAATTTTCGTCGAACTTCGTCACGATACTTGACCATTTTGGGTTCCGATTTTTCGCCACTCAAAGCTTTCAGATCGCTTAGCGATATCAAAATCTGCGCCTCAGGTCGTTCTGCAATGGTACAATTACCATATTTGGGAGGCTTAATCACGCTATATACTGACAGCAATTTATATAGCTGCAAAACATTGATAGTTTCACTTTTAGGCTTCTGTAAGCCTTATTGCACTCCGGTACTACGCAGGACTTCGGCATTACTTCGCGGTTACTCGACGACCATATACAGGTAATGTGTTCGCTGTCAAAACTGACTCCTCGATACTAGCGACACCACGATTTCTGTTTCAATAGTGGAACCACCCCCACCACCCGAATTTCATCGAGTTTCCAGACCTGTATGTAAGACCGTGGCTGCGGGAGAGCTCATTCTACATACACATGCACATATATTTGTCAATTGTGGAGAGCGACAGCTCGCCAACCGGTGACGCCCTTGCTTGCTTCCAGAATTTGTCATCTCCGGCATAGATTCATCATCATTATCATCATCCATCAAACTCAAAAGAGCTCAAACCCTCCGAACCTTGGACGCGACGAGTATGGATAATCAGGGAAGAAAAGTCATAGTGTGCGACAACGGAACGGGGGTAAGGTTATAACGTGCTCGAGTTTTATTTTTTAAACATTTCTCCCTTACTGTCCAATTCTCTATTCAATTGTCGAAATAGAAGGACAAAGAAATTTCATCGCCAAATCTCTCATCGAATAGTCTTCGTTGTCCTTCAAAGTGTCGTATTTTAATCCGAAAATTTTGCAATTCGTCGCAGTTCGTCAAATGTGGATACGCGGGTTCGAATTTTCCGGCTTACGTATTTCCGTCGATCGTGGGACGGCCTATCATCCGGGCGTTCAACAAGATCGGCGATGTCGACGTCAAAGTAAGCGTCAGTATTTTAAAACTCAGTGTTACTCCGTTCTCACGGAATTGCAGCCACTAGGATTGATTTTTATTTTTCATTTTCAATGCGAATAACTAGGGCGATAAGATTTCACTGGAAATTAATACAAAACTCTTGTAATTTACAGCAAGAATTTTGCATTCGTGTAAGTCTCGACACCAATTTTGACATTTTTAGTGATTCAAATTTTCATTGCGCCGTTTTTTAATGTGCTTGACAATTTTGGAAACGCGGTTGTTTGGACGGCGGTGAGATGGGTCGAGCCTCCTCAAGGTAGTACACGCACAGCGACTCGTCGGAAGAGAATTGTTCGAATGTCTATTCCGATACAGATAAATCAGCAGTACGGAATTCCCTGCAATTGATTACAGAATTCTCATTGAAACTGTGGAACGTGTTAAGTTATTCCTTTCACGAACCCAAATATTCAACAATAAACTGATTTTCGTCTATAATGAAGTTAAAATCAATCCCGGTACACTGGTAAAGTATCAAAACAACCAAAAAAAAAATGTAAAAATATCTAAATCCACTAAAGGCCATAGCCGGATAAGTAGGGAAAAATTGCCCCTGCATTTTTTGCGGCGACATTTGGAATATATTCTGAGGTATAAAAAAAACAAATTTTCTGAAAATTTCATCCCCGTCAATGCAATGGTTTTAGAAGAATGAACTTATTTTTGAACATCAAATTTTTTTTTTTTCCGGAAATGGCACAGTGGATCGATTTGATTTTGTTTTTGGTACTTGTTCCGATCAAACGTGTTACGAAATAAAATTATAGAACATCTTGCGAAAGATTAAGGTTTGAAAAAAAAATAATGTTCCTTGTTTTATTATTTTTTACTATAATCCAATTGGGGTACAATAACGAAAATTTTTTCATATAATCTTTGCGCACCTTATTAGATTATGTAATATTTTCAAAATGATCGGTTTGGTACGTCACAGTGAAAAAAAAAGAAACACATTTTATTGATATATTTTAGTTATATAGATATATAATTAAAATATATCAATAAAGTCTGATATGTGACTAAATGATCGGCTTGGTACGCCACAGTGAAAAAAAAGAAACAGACTTTATTGATATATTTTAGTTATATATCTATATAACTAAAATATATCAATAAAGTGTGTTTCTTTTTTTTCACTGTGGCGTACCAAGCCGATCATTTAGTCACATATCAGACTTTATTGATATATTTTAATTATATATCTATATAACTAAAATATATCAATAAAATGTGCCACAGTGAAAAAAAAGAAACACACTTTATTGATATATTTTAGTTATATAGATATATAACTAAAATATATCAATAAAGTCTGTTTCTTTTTTTTCACTGTGGCGTATCATGAAACCGATCATTTTGAAAAAATTATATAATCTAATAAGGTGCCCAAAGATTATATGAAAAAAATTTCGTTATTGTACCCCAAGTAGATTATAGTAAAAAAAAATTAAACAAGGAACATTATTTTTTTTTAAACCTTAATCTTTCGCAAGATGTTCTATAATTTTATTTCGTAACACGTTTGGTCGTAACAAGTACAAAAAAAAAATCGAATCGATCCACTGAAGTGTTTCCGGAGTTATTTTTTTTTATTAAAAAAAAATTCATTTTTCCAAAACCATTGCGTTGAAGGGGATGAAATTTTGTGAAATTTTTTTTTTTTTAACACCTCAGAATATACTACTAATTTCGCTGGAGAAAATGCGGGGGTAATTTTTCCTTACTTGCCGGCTATCGCCTTTTCTGAAAATTTCATCCCCGTCAACGCAATGGTTTTGGAAAAATGAATTTTTTTTTTAATACAAAATAAATAAAAATTCCGGAAATGCTTCAGTGGATCGATTTGATTTTTTTTTGGCATTTGTTACGATCAAACGTGTTACGACATAAAATTATAGAACATCTTGCGAAACATTAAGGTTTAAAAAAAATAATGTTCCTTGTTTTATTTTTTTCACTATAATCCACTTGGGGTACAATAACGAAATTTTTTTCATATAATCTTTGGGTACCTTATTAGATTATATAATTTTTTCAAAATGATCGGTTTGGTACGCCACAGTGAAAAAAAAGAAGTGTTTCTTTTTTTTCACTGTGGCGTACCAAGCCGATCATTTAGTCACATATCAGACTTTATTGATATATTTTAGTTATATATCTATATAACTAAAATATATCTATAAAGTGTTTCTTTTTTTTTCACTGAGGTGTACCAAACCGATCATTTTGAAAAAATTATATAATCTAATAAGGTGCCCAAAGATTATATGAAAAAATTTTCGCTCTTGTACCCCAAGTGGATTATAGTAAAAAATAATAAAAAAAGGAACATTATTTTTTTTCAAACCTTAATGATTCGCAAGATGTTCTATAATTTTATTTCGTAACACGTTTGATCAGAACAAGTACCAAAAAAAAATCAAATGGATCCACTGTACCGTTTCCGGAAAAAAAATTATTTTTTGATATTTCAAAAAAAATTCACTTTTCTAAAACCATTGGGTTGACGGTCATGAAATTTTCAGAATTTTTTTTTTTTTTTTATATCTCAGAATATACTCCAAATTTCGCTGGAAAAAATGCGGGGGCAATTTTCCCCACTTACCCGGCTATGGCCTTTGCGTAAAATTTTTTATCCCAGTTTTTTTTGCGTATAATAATTGTTGTGACTTGTTTTATTTATTAAGCGCCACCGTAATTTTCCAACGATTCAGAAGAGTCCACAAAATACGTCCCTCCGCGAAAGGAATACCATAAGCTTTTTGCTACCGCATTCATCTGATTGCAAATTACAAATAAAATTGAATGGGAGAGATCAGGGGGCCTGTTCCAAAAGAAAGCGGCCGAAACTCGCGTCTCTGAGTATCGTCGTTCGATTCCGTGCTGTACTACCTTAAGGCAATGTCCGACGTGTAACTACGTGGAAAAATATTATTTTTCATACGATAATTCTTGATTTTGTGTGTTGTGTGCTCACATTTGCCTTCGTAGGACGTGCTTAACATGCCTGTAAGTTTTCACAGTTCTTATTGACGTTGATTGTTACCGCCTCATTGGCGCAGCACGTATAACGCATGATACGGATTTGTTGGACGAAATGTTGAACAAAGTCGGACTTTTGGAATTTCAAGTCCTATGGGAAAATGATAACTCGTGGTTCAAGGCACAGGGAAATCGGTAGAGACAAAAATCGTCGTGATCAATTCTCGGCGATTGGCGAAATAATTTCGGTAGCGAATACGATTGTCTTAACTTCCTTGAACTATGATTATTATTATTGCATCTTCAACGGAAACTGATTCGACGCGCACGATCTTTAACGTTTGGAATATCACCGTCACAAATATCCCGCTAAGGAATAGAAGTATCGGAGAAAGAGTAATGAATTTGGTTGGCAAAATTAATATTGAAAAAATAGCGATCGTTCGTAACCAGTGGGGGGGTAAAAAAAACGTAGAAAAGAAAAATTGCGTGCTCTTCACTGGTACTCGAAGGATCGTTTTCTGTCCTCGTTTGTCGTTACTGTGTATCCGTCGATACTTTGTCCTTTTTTTACTCCGTGATGCCTTGCTTTGATCGGTTTGTAACTTGACACAGCGGCTGTCGTTTTCTCAACAAAAATTTCCCTGCGCAGGACCTGATCGTGGGCGAGGAGGCGAACAAGCTTCGGTCGATGCTGGAGGTCAGTTATCCCATGCAGAACGGAATCGTCAGGTAGGCGGAAGAAATGTTTTTCTTTAGCGCTCTCGCTAGCACCTCGTTCACGTGTTGCGATTTATTTGCAGAAATTGGAAGGACATGTGTCACGTGTGGGACTACACGTTCGGACCGGAGAAATTGAACATCAACCCGCGGGAGTGTAAAATTCTGCTGACCGAGCCGCCTATGAACCCGCTGGCGAACAGAGAAAAGATGATCGAAGTATAGAATTATTCTTCAAACGAGCCATTTCAAATTGTCTTCAGGCGGGATATACATTTAGACGGGAAAAAATTAAGCAATTTTGAGGGATTTTTTAACGGGAGATATACACCTAGGAGCCGGTAAAAAGGTCATTTTTGTGGATTTTTTCAAGGGAAACTATTTGCAATTTCGGATTAGGGTTTTATTTATATAAAAGTATATACATTCAAAAATATATTTAATTTTCTTTATTTAAAAATATCAAAAATATACCAGGATATTGTAAGATCCTTGGAGCGTAGTAAAAAAATCTGCGTATACGGTACCCACTGGCGTTTCTTCAAAAATCATCTGAAAAAAAAAACCAAAAAGATTATTAAGTCAGGTACTATAATCTAGTACTTGTCATAGCCGATTTTGAAAATATCGATTTATGACAAAATGGCGGACGTTTGAACATAAATAGTGATTTTTGGGCCAAAAATTAGTTATTATTTTGCCTATAAAACAAAAACTAAGTAACGGAAAAAACAATCATGACAAGTACTAGATAATGGTGTATAGAATAACCACATAAAACCTCAAAGCAATCGATTCATTGGTTTTCGAGAAATTTTGGGTACCGATTTGAAAAGCCTGTCAGCACGGCGCCGCAAAACACGTTTCACTTTCTCGGCTGTAACTGGTTTATTTATCGAAATATTAACTTTCCGTTTTCACAAGATATTCTGGAAACCTCAAACTTCAAGAAAATGGACAAAAAAATCGATTTTTTCGACCGTCTAAGTGTATATCTCCCCTTAAACGAAGATATCATTATTCTACATTTATAATTGTGGGTGTACAAAATAATTTTTCAAAATTCATTCATACTCAAAATGGTGGAGCTGTGGCAGAATTTTACAGCACGGTTGCCGCCGGAGTTGCGAACCGGCGTGCAATCTAGCTTCCCGTAGACTTTGATTTGCAAAAAAAAATCAAATTCGGTTTTCACCTAAATCATGTCGAGGCCGCTTACCAAAAGTAGCACGATTCAAAGTTCTTACGAAAACTAGCATGACTATTCTTTCGCCACGGTAACTAGCACGTTTCCATATTCACCGCGAAAACCAGCATGTTTCGGCTTTCGCCGCGAAAACTAGCATGTTTCGGCTTTTGCCGCAAAAACTAGCTTGCTTGATTTTCACTGTAAGGACTAGTGTAAAAGGAGTGAGTTTAAAACCTTAAGGACCTCATCGCTCGTACAATTTGACTAAAAAAAGTTTTTGTGAGAATTTAAAGTTCTCCGTGCTCAGGTAAAAATCTGGAAAAATAAAACAATACCATTAGTATTTTTGTAAAAATATGACAAGTTTTTGCGTAATGGCATTTAAATTTTGTACTCGTTGCTTTTATTGACATTTTGATAATAATTATCAATTAAAAACGATAGTAATTTTATTAAAAAATAATCTCGAAATTGTAAGTATAATAAAATATTTATTATGATTTTCTATTAAAAAAATAACATTATTGAAAATATCATTAAACAAATTTACTGGAATCTTACAGATAGTTGTCGTCGAATATGTTTGACAAATCTTGCTGATGTTCGATTGAAATTAAACCTCTGTCAAGCATGGCCTGTAAATCTTTATTTTTCTTGGTGCAAGAGGCAATTTTTTATCTGACGTCTGTTTTAATTTGTACATTCGAACGTCATTCATGTTTTTGTTTTTGTTTTTGTTTTAAAGATTTTCATCTCTCGTCCTTCTTGGTCAAAATCATATTTAACTTGGGCTGTACCGACGTAAAGTTTAATGGATATTTCCCGAATACTTGCAATTTTAATTGAAGTCCAATTAATTTTTTTCTAGAGGTCTAGAAAATCGTAAATTTCCGATTGCGGTCGAAGGAATTGGAGTAAAAACAATAGAGGCAAGGCGTAAAAAAGCATGGAAGAAAAGTCGGAAACAATTCCAGTGTTATTGAAACATGTTAATTTTCGCGGTGAATATCGAAATCTGCTTCTTTTCGTGGTGAAAGCCGAAACGTGCTAGTTTTCGTGTTAAATATCGAAAGGTACCCGTATCCGTGGCGAAAACCGAAACTTACTAGTTTTCGTGTCGGAAGCCAAAACATACTAGTTTTCGCGGTGATATCAAACGTGCTTGTTTTCGTAAGCAGCGTCTATATATAGTTCTATCGTTTGAAGAAGACAAAAAAGAAATAGATTGTTTATCGTTGCAAATGTATACTCCGCCTTGAAGAGTTCAAATTAACAATTTTTATTAACATTGTGCAAAATTTTTTTTCGAACCTCGAAGAATATGTCTCGTGTTTTATCGTTTGCCAGGTGATGTTCGAGAAGTACGGATTCGCCGGAACGTACATCGCGATACAAGCGGTTCTGACGCTCTACGCTCAAGGATTGATAAGCGGCGTCGTGATAGACTCGGGCGACGGCGTCACTCACATATGCCCGGTCTACGAGGAATTCGCGCTGCCCCATCTCACTCGGAGGCTGGACATAGCCGGCCGCGACATAACGATGTATCTCATCAAATTGTTGCTACTCCGCGGTTACGCGTTCAATCATTCGGCGGACTTCGAGACCGTCCGTATGATGAAGGAGAAGCTGTGTTACGTCAGCTACAACATCGAATCCGAGGTGCAATTGTCGCGCGAGACGACGGTTCTCGTCGAATCCTACACCGTAAGTTATCGAGCGTTATGAAAAAGTTGGACACTCGCCATTTTAGTTCGTCCCCAAACTTGGTGCGGGCAAGCGCGTTTCTTGATGAATTTTATACCGTATGAGTTTTTGCCCGCGGCTTCTACTGGTTTACAATTTCTTATAATTGACCTTGGTTATTTTTTAAAATTTATATTCCATATATACTGACTTTTTGTCCCTTACAACTTTATTATAAGTATAGATAGAATGTGTATTTACTTGCGAAAATTTCAATGGAAATCACATTGGTTGACCTTAAGGTAGTCCTATCGCCAGGCTTCAGTCCATAGGATTTTCATCCTTTTTTTTTGAGCTTCACTAAATATCTTAATAATCGTCTTTGTAAAATTTCAGGGTCGGTTATCGACGTAATTACAGAGAAAAAAATATTAAAATTGCGTATTTTTGTGCAGGAATTCCGAGACGACATACAAAAATCAAATTTCCGGTCGCTATAAAAGTGTATATAATGATGGGAATTCGTCAGATTCTTTAAAATAATCCGATTTACATACTTAACATTTGTTAATCCAATGCTCTCAGAAAAAATTACGCGTATTGACCTAATTTTTATGTAATATCAACTTTGATTTGAACTTCCGGTATTGGATTTATAACTACTTGCTACGGTCAAGAGACGCGACAGTAAGGCAACAGCTGACTGTAGTCCTAACCTTATCTCACTCATTCGAATTACCAGACACATTTCATTTTTAACTGACATATTTCGCCGCCACAAATTTTCGATCGACGTTGAAAACCATAGAGGTTAAGGGAGACTTTGTCCTTGGAGTGCCATATTTCAGGTGTTTACATATTATTTTTTTTAAAGGAAACGAGTAAAGCTTTTTGAGTGCGGTTTTTTTCTTGCTTTTATTCATGATATACAGAACGTTAAAAAATTATTTTTTTTGAAAAAAAAAACCAAAATGGTGGCCGTTGCAGCTCCGCGAAAACAGGTCCTCAACTCGCGGGAGGTAAACGGCCGACATCACTGCTCTTTGTTGATCTGAAACACAAATTCAAAGCATATTATCAATCTGTGACCCTTTGGTCATGGAATGACGGATGAGTTTTTCGTTTAGTACAAATTTCGGCAAAATGGCGGCACTTAAAAAAAATCGAATTTTCGCGTTTTTTCTCGCCATAAAAAGATAAATAATAAATGCAAAAATGTATCTATCGAAAAAACGATCCGTCATTTCGTGAAGACATATTTTCTGAGTATGCTCTCCAAATTTCAGGTCGATATGTTAATTACAGCGGTCAGGAGAATGTCAGCCATTTTTAAAAACGTGTTTTCGAGAAAAACGCGTTTAAAGTTTTGTAATGTGTTTACACAAATGTGTTTATAATTACCGCTAATCGGCAATGCCTGGTCCATAGAGGCATCCCTCCTCTTCTTCTAGCTGCTCATGTTGAGCCGCTAACATCTCCCGTTAAATTTCAAGGACAAAGTCTCCCTTAAACTCGCCTGGGTGAGTAAAAAAAGACGGAGATAGAACCAGTGTTGCCAAATATCAAACCTAAAAATACTGCGCGAATCGTTGGAATAACAATTTTTTTATTTTTCCAATTAAATGTGAACATTCGTTAAGGCATCTGGCCACCATGTAATTTTTTTTTTTTTTTTCATTTTTTTAATAAACCCTTTAAATAAGAACAATTTAAGCCATAGTACGTATTGATAAACGCAAAATAGACCAAGTTACAGTTATTTTTCGGCACGAAGGTTGAGCCGCTGCGGGCGGTCGACCGTGCGGTTCGATCCGTGTTTATAACTCGCACGGTTTAGCTCACGCAGCTGTCCTGCGTTATCTCGAAACTACATTTTTTGAACTGGTATCGAAATATCGTAAACTATCGGTCCAATTGCTTTCAATTTTTTACATAATACTTTTAGATACATTATCTAAAATGTCACGTAGGATTATTGCGATAACTTGATTAGTTTTTGTTTTATTAGTGTTCTTGCTCGAAAAATTTTGGTGAAACTGTCAATTTTTTTCTTCGGCTCGCCATAATTTTTTTAATGGTCGAAAAAAAACCGCTACTGCTCACGAATGGGCTGATTTTTTTTTCGTGTGATTTGACCGGGTAACAGCTGGGTCAGCGACCACGCGTATCGTGCGGAGGGCCTCCGCGGCAATGTGCATAACGGCGCCATTTTTTAATCATTTGAACGGAAGTTTATTAACGTTATTCTTAAAGCCCTTTCTGACGTTCTGTAAACAAATATTCCGGCCCATACTTTCGAGTTTATTATTTTTTTTTTTACATACCCATTTTTCGATCGGCCAAGGTGGCCAGACGCCTTGAACAGTTTACACATGGACAATTTCAGTTATTGGAAATTATTTTTTTTGCGTATGTTAAAAATATAAATTGTACAAGTCTCAAGTGTGATCAGTGGTATGACTAATGTGAAGCGATAGGATTACCCTGAATGAAACGTGTACCCTTACCTTTGTGGCATTTTAAGCTATACAACAGAGAAAACCATATTTCATTCGATTCAGTAGTTTTTAAGTGATGCGAGGACGTAAAGACAGGCAGACAGGCAGAATTTACAGCTAGATTATAAGTATGGATGATCAAATTTTAGTCTTTTTTTTGTTTACATGGAATCACATCGCGATTATAATTCGATGGTAAATGAATCAAAAACAAATCAGACAAACGTGCGTTTTTAAAAATGTCAATTCATTCTTCAGCTGCCGGACGGTCGAGTGATAAAGCTCGGCGGTGAAAGATTCTCCGCTCCGGAAGCCCTGTTCCAACCCCATCTGATAAACGTCGAGGCACCGGGTATCGCCGAATTGGTGTTCAACACCATACAATCGGCGGATATCGACATACGAAGCGAACTGTACAAGCACATAATCCTCAGCGGCGGCAGCACGATGTACCCCGGCTTGCCCTCGAGGCTCGAGCGCGAGATTAAGCAGCTGTATCTTCAGCGCGTCCTGAAAAACGACGTATCCAAGCTAGGGGTAAATTGAGCAACATTAAGGGATAACACCACTCTAGCGGCAGAAAATAAGGCCTAACTTTGACGATTTATTTTGGGAGTATGGAAAAGGGAATAGAATTTCTTTTGAGAGGGATTATTTAACACTAATAAAAGTATTAAAAAAAAAGTTTATAATAATTTTCACACAAAATGGCGGCGACAGAGCCCATCTTGAAAAACGTGTTTTTTTTACAAATAGCTTCACGGGAGGACGGTTTTCTCGTAAAGTATAAGACCTGGAACAAAAACCAAAAGAAATGATAATCTGGGTATTAGGGGGCATCCATTAATTACGTGAGGTGATTTTGGCGATTTTTCGACCCCCCTTCTCCCCCTGGTGAGATGTCGTGAGATTTTGCTCGACCCCCTCCCCCCACCCCTAATCTCACGTGAGATTTTTCAAAATGCATACGTTCACGGAAAATAAATTGTAGTAGAAGTAACTGTGGTTGTAGTACCATTTACACCACCATGTAAAGTATCAGGGAGACTCTCCCTACGTGATAAAAATTATGTGATTACTAAAATTACTAAAATTACGTGATATTTTCCGAAGCCCCCCTCTCCCCCACGTGAGATTGGGTGAGATTTCGCTCGACCCCCTCCCCCCCCTAAACGCCTCACGTAATTAATGGACGCCCCCTTATTAGCTATGGGACTACGTAGGGACTTTTTTTGCATCAAATTTTGAAAAAATTGCGCACTTTGAAAGAAATGCATCGATTTTTTGACCAAAAAATGAGTAGGAAATTGTTTATAAAAAAAAGTTTACATCTAATCAAAAAACGGCTACGTACTCCCATAGAGAATGTAATTGTGAAGCTACTATCAACATTTCAAATCGATCCAAGCAAAGGCGTTCGAGTAATTTGTCCTCTCACAGGGAACATCCCTCAGGTGACAACCTTCGATTTTGTTGAAATGTGGATATGTTATAAACAGAGATGGGCGTACTCGAATATTTTTAGTATTCGAGTAGGAAAATAATACCTCATACATGTCAGATGGATACTCAACTTTTTTTCGATAACGAATCCTACTGGAATCAGTATTCTTTTCAAAATGAACAATTAATCCAGTTGGATTCAGCATTCATTCCAAAAGAAATAATGAATCCAACTGAATTCAGTATTCATTTCAACATAAGCAATGAATCCAATTCGATTCAGTATTCATTCCGTATTCGGATATCATCAAATTGAATAATCTGGAAAAATTGACAGAAAACATGTTTATTCTATTGAAACATTATCGTCCGATTACATTATATTTACCCTAGGGACATCGCGCTCTTAGTATCTAGTAAGTGAAGAAATGGGGGTAGAAATGGGACATTATATTCGTCCCATTTCCATTGTCCATTTTTCCAGATGATTCAATTTGATGATATCCGAATACGGAATGAATACTGAATCGAGTTGGATTCATTACATATGTTGAAATGAATACTGAATTCAGTTGGATTCGTAATTAATTTTGAAATGAATACTGAATCCAGTAGGATTCATTATTCATTTCGAAATGAATACTGAATCCAGTAGGATTCATTATTCATTTTCGGAATGAGTACTGAATCCAGTAAGATGCATTATTCATTTTCGGAACGAATACTGAATGGAGTTGGATTCATTATTCATTTTCGGAATGAGTACTGAATCCAGTGGGATGCTTCATTCATTTTCGGAACGAATTTTGAATAGGTTTCTTTATTATTCACGAATAAAAAAAAAATCGAATATGCCCAACCCTGGTTATAAAGCACCGAAAAGTAAGCGATACGTATTTTTTTTATCAGCGGAAAAACGGTTTGATGGCCTGAAAGCCGCCCTCAAAAATGGGGATGTTTTTCGTTTTTCGTCGATAATGTTTTAACGGTACGAGATATTAAAAAATGTCAAATTGCAACAATGTTTATTTTTTTGTGCACTATACATTGGAGATGAGAACGATAACGTTATCGACGAAAAACGAAAAACACCGCTATTTTCAAGGGTTCGTTTCAACCCTTGCCGTTTTTCCGCCGAAAAAGAAAAAATACGTATCGCTCACTTTTCGGTGCTTTATAACATATCCAAATTTCAACAAAATCGAAGGGTGTCACCCGAGGGATGTTCCTTGTCAGTTTGAAAAAGGGTTTTCGAGAAAAACGCGTTCAAAGTTGTACGAGACGCCTGAAAGAAGTCCAAGGCGCTGCGGAAAAATCGATAATTGAACCTCTTAAAGAAAAAATCGCTACAGGAGAAGATTTTTCCAAAATCCTAGAGTGGTGTTATCTCTTAAGAAATTCGAGTACGATTTTTCCAGTACCGATCAGTCACGCGATCGTTCTCCGCAAAAAAATCGTCACTTCTGCATTCTCACGATCCCTTGTTGTTCCATTCTCAAACCAAACGTTTTCGTTTGTATTTCAAGAAATTCAAAATCAGGATCGAAGACGCTCCGCGGCGGACGGACCTCGTTTTCGTAGGTGGCGCCGTGTTGGCCGAGCTGACGAGAAATCGCGACTCGTTCTGGATAATGAAGGAAGAGTACGAGGAGAAGGGTCCGAACGTGCTGAAAAAATTGGCGACCTACGACTCGAACTGATGAAATTCCACACATCGATTATAGAACGTTGATCGCTGCAAGAGAAAACGAACAATTGACCGTCCGCGTAACGAGGGTCGTAATCACGGGCAAAGGGTCGCCCTCAGTCGATTGCGACACGGCTCATTCGTATCTTTCGGACCGGTGTCGTCGCGAACGGGCGTGTAAATACAAACTGACAAATTCGCGAAACGGTGCCGAGACAACTAGATGATAATGGAGGCTAGGACTTGTTTTTTTTTTGTTTAAGCGAGACATTACTTACCTCTGTGGACAATGACAATTTGCCAACGTGCCCGAGGCAATATGAAAAAAGACTAATGTTTCCCGTAGCAATTTATCCTCGATTTGTCCCTGACAGATCGAAATATCCGCGATGGACGTTGTCGCGACAATGTTACCGCTCTTTCGTAGCTTTTCCGCGTCCTTGCATTTACTATTGATACGCTAAAGATATGTAAATAATCGAATGTCAATGGAGAATTTTTTTTTCAAACGTTCAACCGTAGAGACTCGGAGGTGAATGATTTTGTAAAGAAAAATACGGAAGAGAAAATAATAAGACTTTTTGAAGGAGTGGAAAGGAAATCACGAGTATGTGGCCGCAATGTATTATGGAGATCTCAGACAGGATGGAATAGCTTAAGGGGGGAGTCTGGTCCAGCCGAGGTTTTTGTTTTCAGAGATAAAGCTAATTTTCCTTCGCGAAACTTTTGTTACGTGTAAAGTACGTTTGAACAAGAAAAAACAGTATTGAAAATTTGATTTGAATATCTATATGTATAGATAAAGCAGCCGCAAGCGGAGGGTCCGACCAAATCGAATGAAATCCTGGAGTCCTTGCAAATGATCTGAAACGTGAAATTCAAAAAATATAGTACGAATGTAGAATGCGCCTGAACCAGTTTGCAAAAAAATTGTTGATTGAAAAAATGGCGGACATAAAATGAAAATTGAGGAAAAACATCGGCCTTAATCTTGCAATAAATTTGTTCTATAATTTTTCACGAGTCAAAGTATATCCGCATATAAATTTAATTTTCTTTAATTTAAACTTTGCATGAAGTGAATCGAATGAAAAATCGATGATCTACGATTCCAGCCAACTTGAAAAACGTGATTTTGAGAAAAAAAAACGCGTTTAAAGTTTTCGCTTGTAAAAAGCATAAGTTTCTCAATACTTACGGCTGTTTGAAGCCAATCTGCGATTCCTGGAGCATATAGTAGGCCTTCAGACTCCTCGAAGTACTGCGGCTGTTGAAGTTTCTGCATTTGTCTTGCAGATCGACCCTCAAGGTCGAATTTGATGCTGTAACTTTGGGAATTCATTCTTCACGTGCATAAGCAGATTTTTGGGCAAACAAAGAAGTCGATTTTTTTATCGACCGGACCAGATTCCCACCTTAAGAATTGAAGTAGTCGTACCACGAGTGGGAGAGAGATGGCTGACATTTTCGAACCAAGATTTCTCAGATATGAATAATGTTTAGAAAAAGAGAAAATTGCCAAGCTCTGCTCCAGGGAATTCCTGAGCCTGATGCCTTCCCAAAAAGACCACCATCTATGGGAAAACTGGGTTTAAAATTTGCCAGGCCACGTTCACTGTACATGCCCTTAAGGTAGTCCTATCGCCAGGCTTCAATCCAGAGGATTTTCATTTTTTTTTTCGAGTTTCACCAATTATATTAATAATCTTCTCTGTAAAATTTCAGGGTCGGTTGTCGACCTAATTACAGAGAAAAAAAAATATAAAAATTGCGTATTTTTGTGAAGTATTTCCTAGACGACATACAAAAACCCAATTTCCGGTCGCTACAAAAGTGTATATAATAGTGAGAATCCGTCAGATTCTTGAAAATAATCCGATTTACATACTTAACACTTGTAGTAATCCAATGCTCTCAGAAAAAATTACGCTTATTGACCTAATTTTTATGTAATATCAAGTTTAATTTGCGTGAAAAAAAAACACTTTTTTGCAATTTTTTTCGTCTTTATGGATAGAGTAAATTTATTGAAACCTTTTGTACATTGTTAAGTGTCATTTCAAGAACATTCCGTGAAATTTGTATTCCAAAATATCCACAAACAAGCCGGTGACAAAGCTTTTCCAAGAACGCCTTTGGAAAAACACGATTTGCGGTGTTCACTGTATCTCAGCTAGAAATTATCTGAAATCAAGTACCATTAAAATTTGGTCAAAGTACCATAAAATCCTCCCCCCAACGGTCTTCGATAATCTTTGTTTTTCATTTCTAATTTGTTGGTGGCCATGTAAAGTGAAAAGTGCTATTTTTCACGAAGAATTCCGCCATTTTGGGGGTGGAAAACCTCAATGTAAAAAAAACTCAAACTAACCGTTGGGGGGGGGGGTATTTTATATGTAGAAATTGGTCGTGTCGTTTGGTCTCATTTTGATACGAACAACTGTGCGTGCGCATGATGATGCGCAGCGCGCAACTGCGCAACAAAACGTGCGTATCAACAAATGCGCATCATTATGCGCATGCGCAATCTAAATGATGAGACCCAACGAACACGACCATTGTGTACCAAGTTTGAAATAAATTGGTCATGTAGGCAGTTTCAAATGGCAGTGAACACGGACTTTGAAAAAGTGTTTGGGTTTCAATAAATTTACTCTATCGATATAGATTTTAAACAATCCCCAAAAAAGTGTTTTTTTTTTCACGCTGAAACCCCTATCCTCCCCTTAAAGTCGCCTGGTTGAGTAGAAAGAGACGGAAATAGAACCAATGTTGCCAAATATCAAACCTAAAAATACTGCGCGGATCGTTGGAATAGCTATTTTTCATTTTTCTAATTACATGTGAACATTCAACAGTTTACACATGAAAAATGTTAGCTATTCCAAATGATTTTTTTTGCATATGTTAAAAATATAAATTGTACAAGTCTCAAGTATGATCAGTGGGATGATCAGTGCGAAGCGATAGGATCACCTTAAGGTGATGCGAAGCATCCCCTAGTCCTCGTGCCGTGCAGTCAACATTACAGTCGACCGATTGGAATTTCCGCTTCAATATTCTCCAATTCGTTTGCACCTCCGTCAGGCTATTTTCCAACTAATTTTCGCTAAGGCGATCCGCAATCGCATTTTCCTGCGTCGGATTGACAAATAACGAGGCGACGAAACTTGTCGAATGGATAAGAATTACAATTTCGTGAATTCTCTTTCCGGCGGATGTTGATTAATTCGTATTTTTCTACGATTTCCATCAGTTTTAGGCACCAGCTTCGTGGCAGGGCTGTGCTGTACTTTCGAACGGCAGTTTCACATTGGCGCAGTGGAGAAAAAAAAACGAACGCCTATACGATTGCGTAAACCTCTAACAGTCTTTATTGAACTTCATTCGTATAAGCAATCCGCGTTTGAAGCATTTACGATATTCACAGTACTTATTTTCGTCTTCCTCTCATTTATATAAATAAAAGTAACAATATAATTTTTATCATCACTATACAGTTTCGCATATATAATTGGCAGAATGTAACGATTCGATAATTCAATGAAGGTATTCGTACCTAAATTTGTACAGTTGGATTCTCGCGACGCAATCAATATCCTTTCAATTTGTGTCCCACCTCTCTTCGTTCACCGTTCCCCTGTTTGTTCAATTGTCCGAGTCATTTCGGTTTATGTTCGGTTATAACGATCACGCGTGCAACACCGCAAAACACCGATAATCGCGTATACATCAAATGCAACCCATTAAAGTCACAACACCTTTAGCAAGCTTTATCGTGAAATTGTGACGATTCTGTAGTCCTTCCGATCGAGCGACTCACGATTTACACGTAGACGAGTGATCCGTACGAAGAAAGAAAAATATCCGTCATCCGTGGAAAAAATTGTGATACGAAGGGGGCAAACAATGATCCCCAAGTGTAACGACAGTGCCGCGAAAGTATTGAGAATTTTGTACCGAAATTTGGAAACTTTCATTTGGATAGTCCTGTCTTTTTTTTAAATCGTAAACGAATTTTTCAATTCGAAGATGAAGATTTTTAAGCTGGTAAAAAAATTAACATCTGCTGTGACCGAGTAATTGAAGAGTATTATTTTTCTTCCACTTTCAACTCCTCTTGGGAGTGCTGAGAATAAAAAGAAATGAATTCCAAAACGAATTACTCTTTTTATGAGAATAAAAAAGGGCCAACACCGTAAAATTGGTTAGGAGCAACAGGGATAATTCGCGTATCTTAGACTCTCTCTCTCTCTCTCGCTCTTCTCAGGCGTACGATTCACATATTCAATGATTGCGACTTATAGTTAAAAAAAGAAGACAATAGTGGGCTCTCGTTTATCGCGTGTATGCAGATAGGGGAAGTTTAAAAAAATATTTAAATTCAACGTGTATGTGTGTGTGTGTGTGTGTACGTTGATACGTGTATGTGTATACGCGCTGGTGAATATCCACACTCGAATATACAAATACGCGTATAAACGTTCCGATTTTCATGTATATACTTTTAAAATTCAATAGGTTTGCCTTTGCATTGATCAATGCAGTAGTTTGTGAAGCGCTTCAAGAATTTTGGATACTCTCGTTTGTAGACTGCGCGTAAAACGGCTGCGGGTGCCCAGCCTCCGGGATTCACTGGAAACAGAACGTTCAAAATTCAAACATAAATTATTATTTCAGGAGCAACGAAAGTAGCGCAAGTCGCACGATCGTCCAGGAAATAGAAGCGTTAACCTTTTTTTATGCTTTTCCTTCGACAATTTTTAGACCAGGGTTGTTACGCATTATTGACTCAGATATTCCCTGATTTTTTCAGGTTTTCCATACAGGCTTTGAAAATTACCGAGATTGGGGTCAAATATAGAACAATCTGTTTTCATCAAATATATATTTTGTTTAAGTTAAAGGCCACAAGTTTAGTCTCGTTTCAACCGTACTAGTATTTGCAAACGTTAACGACTATACGGGAAAAATTATACACGTGGAAATAGCAATTAATCATTTTTGTGGAAAAAATAACATTTTTAACCGACTTGAAAAAACGAAGGAAATGCCCAATTCGTTGGTGCTATTGAAAAATTATGTTGAACTGGATAACGTAATTTTTTTAAGATCAAATATATAGAAATGTTATAAATGGAAATAAAATTGAAAAAAACTGCGTCGAAAAAATGTAAACATCGTAAAGTAAAAATAAATACGTTAAACGCAAATACATAACCTGTTCTTTGTTATAAACCGGTTTTTTTTATTGCCAGTGACAATAAATAAAAAATAAGTATAAACACTTATCTATAATAACAATGAGGTTGTGTATCGGCGGATCGAACAGTAAATTAGTTTTCAGTTTTTTTAATTTTCAATGTTTGGCACTGACATCACTTTTTTGATATATAACGAAGAATAATGTAAATATTAAAAGTATACAAATATATTTATGTTTATATTTTTTAGTTTTTTTTTTTCATGTCGCTTTCATTTTTCGCAATTCTTGCAAAAAGTAAATTCTGAGAAAATTCCAGAGGATTTCCGAAATTCCCTGACATTTCCCTGATTACTCCATGAAGAAAGAAATTCCCCGAGTTTTTCCGGTTTCCCCTGTTTTCGTGAGATTGCAGTTTGTTTGGGTTTCTGAATTCCTTTAATTTCGTTCAGCAGATTTTGCCTACCAAAATTCAACCATTTTTTAAGATATTAATTCAGCGATCTCCAATACGAATTTATAAAAAAAATCTACAATAATAAAGTTTTGGAAAATAAAAGGTAAAAAAAGTCCGTTGCGTTTCAACCGTTGAAACTTCAACACCGTCTGTTTTCAGTGTGCGCAACAACCCTGTAGACACTCGACGAAACTAACGAATTCACAATTTCCGACTTGTCCGTCCCCAAATGTGAGAAACCTTTTCTTTTTTCCTCTTTTTTACAAACACGAAGAAGGCACCAAAGAATATTCGAGGTAGAATTAGCGAGAAAAAAGCTTTAGTTTTTCTTATCCTCCACCACTCCTTACTCCCTAGGCGACGTTTGATCGTCATGGCTATTCTGCGATTTCTCTACTCCCGTAAGTAACATTTTTCGAAAAATTTCTACGATACTTTTTCCTAAGCGAAACTTTGGAGGGCCGAC
The DNA here is from genome assembly GCA_964007375.1 of Ophion obscuratus. Lineage (NCBI taxonomy): Eukaryota > Metazoa > Arthropoda > Insecta > Hymenoptera > Ichneumonidae > Ophion > Ophion obscuratus. The sequence continues at coordinate 31,761,153 of OZ023315.1, forward strand.
AATGTACCCCCACAATCTTTTCTCCCAACCTCCGATCTCAAGGCAATTCGCAGTCTGCTACTGAGCTGCAGTCTGCCACTCAAGCTGCTACTGAGTCTCAACCCTAGGGTGGCCCTTGATATGGGTAAAAAAAATTGATCGCGCCGCCCTCCAAAACAGTTCGAAATCATTTTTTTAAATCTACGCGAAAGCCCAGCTATGTCCGTTAAGAGGAAGGGGTGCCTGTAAACATGAATTTAAATTTAAATATCAATTTTTCTTCATGATTGGAGAAATTTCGGTTTTTTAAATCTAATTTATTTGTCAATTTTTCACCACGATATTTCTGTGGTTTAAATAAATAAATTCGTACTGAACGAACTATTATCGATATCTTATGCGTACATTTTTTGAATATTATGTTTTTTCTGACCAATTGGATGACTTGTGCGAATAAATAATTTCTTTGTTTTCAATAAAACGAACAAGCTCGCCAAGTTTAAAATCCTGCCAAGTTTAAAATATCCCTATGCATTTTTGCGAAAGTAATTTTCAAATACATTTTTTATCCACAGCACTGGAAGTCCGATCTCAGTGAAATATTAATATGTTTGTATCTCAGCACGCAAGGAATATTTCTAACAAAATGAGAAAAAAAAAATTCTGGCCAATCCGGAAGTTCGATGTGACTGGTTTATCGTGAATTTATATCCTTCGCACTTACGAGATTTTTCTGACAAGATTTAAAGTTTGATTTTGATGTGATTAAAAGCGTTCGACAGCAGCTAAATCGAACTATTGTTCCAAAATCATAGGATGGTAAAACTGAACGCTCATCAAATCTAGTATGGAGGACCTTATTGTTTGATCTGTATATTGAATACCAATATTCAATAGCTTCGGAAAGTAAAAAAAATTATCAAATAAACTAGATTTAAAAAATCGAAATGCCTATAAAAATCGTTCACGCTTACAGGCACGCCTTCCTCTTAACGGACATAGCTGGGGCTTCGCGTAGATTTTTTTATTATTATTTGGAACCGTCTTGGAGGGCGGCGCGATCAATTTTTTTTTACCCATATCAACCGCCACCCTACTCAATCCCCTCATTAACGATTTTCGAAAATTGCCCCGTCTCGAGTTAATAGTACGCGATGATCGTACGTAATCCCCGGGTTTTTCGAGAATTGCGAATATCTGTTATCAGCATCGAGTTCGTACTCTCGAGAGATTACGCAATAATTGTTCCTTACCCACGGAGCAGTAGGTAATTTTGCACGTTATGTCGTTGCGCTCAATGTTTCCCGGATCTTTCGGTGGATCGATGAACGTTTGACAAACGATGCACACGGTGAGGTAGACCCTGACGCACTTCCCCGCGTTCGCCTGTGATCAACGAGTGAATATTTTTGTTATGCACGAGAGTAAACGATTCACGGGAATGTTACGTATACGCAAAGTGATTCGTTGAATTCGTGCGAGAAGGAACGCGCCACGTTATTCACCGAGTTAAAAATAGAAAGCGAGTGTGTGTTGTGATAATGCCGATACGATTAGAGCTCGCAAAGACTGGAGGAGGAGGCGGTGGGGGGGGGGGGGGGGTAGGGCTTACGGGATAGTCGGTGTGTTCGGTGCTGTGGTTGCATACGATCCAGAGATCCGATCCGTCCGGATCTTCGGGATCCGGCGAGCTGCGCATGTGTGACCAAAAGAGTGCGTCTCTTTGACTCGCCGGCCATATCCGTTTGTGCGTCTGCAGAAAAACGAGGGTATCCTTCGATATGGTCTCGACGACGGTCATGTCCTCGAGCGTTGCTTCCCAGCCGCTTCTGTACTCGGGACTGAAGAATATTTGACACACCTCCCGTCCCGTTACTCCCTTGACAACGTGACAAGCCATCAGAGGATCGACCACCAGACCGTTGCACTCCTCCTCTCGCCTGTACATCCTCATGTCGCCGTCCTCCGCGAAAAGTTGCCAGCCTCCTGCTCCGCCGATTCCCAGACGCGCGTAATGGAGCTGCTGCATCGTCACGTTCTCGATCTGAAGATGTTTTTCAAGGGGCTATACCAATGTGACACTTTAAAAAAATCGACCGATGAAACGTAAACATTTCACGGCCGTATCTCTAATCGTTTTACCTTGCAAAAATCGATAGTTGAATCTTTAAACGCGCTTTTCTCGAATTGAGATTTTTCAAATTTCCTGACATTGTAACTCATAGAGCAATTATCCGATTGACTTGAAATTTGAACTGAGTACTCTTGAATATATTTACTGTACAATGACGTGGGATATTTTTGATCGGGTGAAAATTTAAGATTGGGCATTGAAAAAACGACTATTTTATAGGCAAGAAAACAGACTTTTTTTTTCATAGCTACGCCATTTTGTTAGATTTTGATATTTTTCGAAACTCCTGCGTCATTGTACAGGAAACACCTTCCAGTTTAACGACTTTTTTTCCTTTTTGGGTTTCAGCTACTCAATACGCCGGAATCATGTCAGCAGTGGAGAAACTTTTTTTCTTGCGCCTCCGAAGGCAGCGCATAAGTCGCTTGGATCTCAATATTTTTCTATGAAAAAATTATGTAATATAGGTCAAATATAGCCGAACATATTCTTAATTTTCCGAAACATTGAATTGAGTACTTTTCTTCCAAAAAATTTCCGAAAATCACCCACATTTCCAGCGTGCACACTGGTATAGCCCCCCTTAAGGAGAGATATATACCTAGATGGTCGAGAAAATCGATTTAGAAGCTATGAACATTCCGTCGACCGTAGAAGACCTACACTATGGGCCTGGTATCGATGATTCCATGTAAGTTGACAAATTTCATGATTTATTCATTCCCAAATTTTCAAACGCGTTTTTCTCAAAACCACGTTTTTCAAATCGGTACCCAAAATTTCTCGAAAACCAATGAACCGATTGCCTTGAGGTTTTTCGTGGTTATTCTATACACCATTATCTAGTACTTGTCATAGGATTTTTTTCCGTTACTTAGTTTTTGTTTTATAGGCAAAATAATAACTAATTTTTGGCCGAAAAATCACTATTTATGTTCAAACGTCCGCCATTTTGTCATAAATCGATATTTTCAAAATCGGCTATGACAAGTATCAGATTATAATATCTAATTTAATATGCTTTTTGGTTTTTTCTTCAGATGATTTTTGAAGAAACGCCAGTGGGTACCGCATACGCAGATTTTTTTACGACGCTCCAAGGATCATACAATATCCTTGTATATTTTTGATATTTTTAAATAAAGAAAATTAAACATATTTTTGAATGTATATACTTTTAGATAATTAAAACCCCAATCCGAAATTTCAAATGGTTTGCCTTGAAAAAATTCACAAAAATGACCCTTTTCCGGCTCTTGAGTGTATATCCCCCCTTAACCCCTCTTTATTCGCTCGTTCCTGCTCGTTATTTATTTCTGCGTCGTTTCGAATGTACGTCCGCGAAGAACATTAATGTCGCAATAAAGCGTCACATCGAGACGGAACGTGTTATCGGCGATATCGTTCAAGAATTTACAGTTGTACAAATAATGTTTACGGACCTCGGGCCATAGTCGGTGCGTCGCGGCAGGCCCAACGGGACTCTTTGGAATTGCGCCAGCTTTCTGCTTCAAACGATCCCGCAGCTGATTGTCCTCGTCTATTTTGTCCAAGCCAGTCTCCACCGCGTCGTAAAACTCGTCGTCGCAGAGCGCGCTATGAGGACCTTCCTTGGAAATTATCACGGTACAATTAATATCGCTTCGTTGCTACCGAATAGGAACTTCTAGCGCCGGGAGACGAGGGCAAAGGCAAGGGTGATAGACGAAGCAAAAGTGAAAGGACGTGTAAATTGGACGTACGATAAATAAAACGCATGGTGCGAACTCGAAATTATTGGCGAAGAAAAAGTTTGTAAAATAATTACCGCAACAAAGATTATTTAAACGATCACTGAATCAAAATCGTTTCAAAAACGATCATCGACGAAAAATAACTTTAAAAACGGCTAAAAAAGATCAACGGTCGCCGATCAAAAAAAAATCACTAATAAACGATCACTGAAAAAATGATTGTATAAACAATTTCCGAAAAAAAATAATTTCATGAATGATAACTAAAAAAATCATTTGAGACGATCACTGAGATAAAATTTCTTCAACTATCTACGAAAAAAAATTACAAAGTGATCACTAAAAAAAAACATTCAAAAAACGATCACTGGAGAAAATTTGTTCCGACGCTCTTCGAGAGCAAATTATTACCAAACGATCGCCAAAACAAAAAATTAAAAAAACGATCACTAAAAAAGCATTTAATAATCAATCACTGAAAAATTTCCCCGATAAAAAAACCGAGTCTAAAAACCGGCAACCGTTCATCAACTCGAACGCTCATTAATCATAAGTGTATACAATGTTTCGTCATGCATACCCGCGACGATACGAATAAATGAATGAACGATATGAATTTTTGCATTTTTTAAAACTCACTCGTAATATTTTTGTCCTCATTCTCAATTTTCCCATTGTAGGAGTTTATTATAGTTTTTGCGAAAATAATTCACGGCGTGCTTGAATGAATAGTTCGTTAGGACGCTCTGGCGCGTGTCAAGCAGCGTCGGGACCGTTGCACGTCGACGCACGAAGCCACACTAAATTGTCAGTCTCTGTTTCGATACGCGGTTACTCATCGCGGCGGTCTCCCCCCTCTCTCTCTCTCACTCTGTCTGTCTGTCTCTCACTCTCTCTCGTCCTCTCTCTGCCTACGAAAATTGCGCCAGCACACAAATTACCCAAGTTTTCTTCCCTCCGCGACTGCGTCTGTATCGAAGAAAACGATCGAGTTTTTCGGAGCGCACTCGACGATAAGAATGTTTACGTACGTGTTTTTTTTACATGTGACTTATCAAACTTTGATTAGTTCTAAAAAAAACTACAAACGCCGAAAATAAATGAAATATTCGTCGAAATCGATCACACATTTTTTAGCCTCAGACGCGAACGAAATATCGATGTAAGCCCGTTTGAAAAGAATAACGATAAATTATAAGTACGAAGAACGATCTTCGCGCAATGGTACATCTATCGTTACGAAGGAACCGCTCAGACTTTCGCTTTCAGCGAAAAGTGACAGCATAGTTTTTAGACTTTTGACAAGTGACGTACGATATCGATCACCAGAAACTAACATGAGCATTGAGAATTCACTTTTTCCTAGAAACGCAATGAAACCGTAAACCATGAGTCATCCGACTACAGCGTAATTAATTACGTATACGAGATTAGTATTACGAACTATTCGTTGAGCAATGAGACTAAAAATGCGCCAAATCCGGCAATTGCATCGTACTCTGTCATTTTTGTTTCACGTTTGTCAAAATGGAATTTTCTGGCGATTTTGATGGAAATGGGCTCAATGGAAAGAAACGTCGGAAGATTGAGTTTAGAACAAAAAAAAACGAGTGTAGGAATTTTAGGTCGAGTTGTGTCAATTTTCAAAAATCGGCTTGAAAAAAAAACATGTAACAAACAATCAACAATAAAAAATCATTGAAAAAACGATCACCAAAAAAATATTTCAAAAAACAATGCCTGAAAAAAATCATTCAAAAAGGGGATTACCGAAGAAAAAATATTCGAAAAACGATTGAATTTTTTTTTATCAATCTCCGAAAGACAAAAATCATTACCAAACGATCACTGAAAAAAAATCATTTTGAAAGCGATCTCCGAATAAAAATAGTTTAAAAAATAATAGCTAAACAAATAATTTAAAAAACGATCATCGAAGAAAAATCATTCAAAAAACTATTGTGATTTTTTAAATCAATCTCCCAAAAACAACAATCATTACCAAACAATCACTGAAAAATATAATTTTGAAAGCGATCTACGAATGAAAATAATATAAACATGATAACTGAAAAAATCATTTAAGAAACGATCACCGAACAACAAATATTTAACGATCACCGGGAAAAAATCATTACGACATAATCTCTGAAAAAAATCATTTAAAAGACGATCACGGAAAAAATGTCGACGATCTCTGAAAGCGAATTTCTACAAAACGATCTCCGAAAAAAAAAATCATTACAAAACGAGCACAGATTGTTTTTTTCAACGAAATGGACCGCATGTTCCGTAAAGTAAAAAAAATTACGTTAAAAAAAACGTATATGGGGCATTCCACGTGACTTCAGCCAGTAAAAAAAATCCACAAATAATTTTGAAAAATGGAGTTAATTTATTGAAAAATAATCACCGAGTGTCGAAATATTTCAAAAATTTCTGACGTTTTTTCGCGTTGATTACCATTTTTTAACATTTTTTCATTGAAATGGCTGTATCTTTGGCAGGATTTGACGTATGTACCTTCGTAAAAAACGAAAATGTGCGTCTTTTTATAGCCTTCCAGAAAAAAATTAATTTAGATTTTATTGAGCAAGTCTAACGTCTGTTTCAGGGCAAAATATGCAAAAAAAAAAAATTTTCTCAAGGAAGGACACTCGTTATTTTATGTTTTTAAATTTCCCCGAATTGTGAATACGAAAAAACGGATTTTTGGTATTTTTTACATTATGGGATTCCTAAACACCGTGAAGTAACAGCTGTTTTTATTTTTTTAATTTTTTTATTAATATTCGATTAAAGAGTGTGGAGCACTCCAAGGCTCCAATACACATGACGTATATGTCATATGTATTTCAAAAACCTGGTAAACATACAGCGAGCCCTCCACACTCTGCAATCGAATATTAATTTAAAAATTAAAAAAATTAAAATAGCTGTTACCCCACGGTGTTTAGGAATCCCATAATATAAAAAATACCAAAAATCCGTTTTTTCGTATTCACAATTCGGGGAAATTAAAAAAAAAAATAACGAGTGTCTTTCCTTAAGAAAAAAAATGTTTTGCATATTTTGGCTTGAAACGGACGTTCGACTTGCTCGATAAAATCTAAATTAATTTTTTTCTGGAAGGCTAGAAAAGGACGCACATTTTCGTTTTTTACGAATGTAAATACGTCAAATCCTGCCAAAGATGAAGCCATTTCAATGGAAAAATATTAAAAAATGGCAATCAACGTGAAAAAAATGTCAGAAATTTTGAAAAAATGTCGACACTCGGTGAATATTTTTCAATAAAGTAACTCGATTTTTCAAAATTATTTGTGGATTTTTTTTACCGGCTGAAGTGACGTGGAATGCCTCATATACAGATTTGAGGTAGTTATGTTAATTTGGAAAAATCGGCTTGTTTTTTCCCACCAATTACGCGTCAATCTGTGACCACAAGGTATTTTCTATTTGTTCGTTCGTTCCGAAATTCGCGGCTCTGTAGTGCTCGTGTCAACGACATTGTCGAATTCGTCTCGGGCAATGATCGTCGATGCGTTGAAACGCGAAGTCGGAGGCGCCGCGCGCAAATGGGCACACATAGATTTTGTAACTCAAGTGCCCCGGCATGGCCTCGTTACATAATCCGATTTTACGTAGTCACGCCGTATAGCGCGTAAAATAGTTGAATATCAATTTATTGCCGCAAGCTTTTAAAAAAAAAATCGTACCATCGTGCGTTTTTTTTCTTCTCATTCTCACTCGCAAGGTCGAGACGGGTAAAAATTCCTCGGCAACCGGATGACGCAACGGGGTTGCGCAAAAAAAAAAAAAAGAACAACGAGAGAAAGGGGCGATCCTATGTGGTCAAGGGCAACGGAAGTGTTTCACGATCGAGAGACGGGTGAACTTTGGGAGAGTGCGGCGGCGAACGAGATTGGAGGGGGCAAAATGAAATGGAAATTTGTCTCGTCGGTCCGTTACCTCATAGTCCGGGCCACCGTGGATCAGTACTCTCGGCCTCGTAGAATCCCCGCGATTAATGGCAATTTGTTCCTTGAGCGCTTTGCAAAGTTCCTGCATCTTGCGCTTCTTCTCCGTCTCTTTCTCCCATTTGCGTCGCCAAGAGTCGTCCATCTGCGACATGAGCTCGACGCAGTGCTGAAGCGTCGCGAGCACCCCCTCGCTCGTAGCCTTAAAGGTTATCGCTTCACCCTTGAAATCCAAGGATTGCACGACCGGGTCTTGGGCCCGCTCGGTCCCCGCTTCTGCGAGCAATCGACAGACTCGTCACGCCGAGCAATAACGCGATATCACCGTAGAAATACTTCAGATAAAACCGAAAGCGAGATATCGATTTTTTTCTTCCTCAAGTCACGAATGGAGCGAGGCAAAAATAATTTACGTGAAGATACGAAGTCTACCGAGATTCTAAAGCATACATATGTAGTTCAACGTAAAAGAATCACGTTTGGAACTTTACTATTTGGGCAGCGTCTACTCTGAAAACGACCACGGTCGTTTCCGCTCTGACGAAAAAAAAAAAGATCGCGCAGCTCCAGAAATTCTCGAGCGGGCCAATTGATCTAGATTTTTTTTTTGTTTGAAAATTGCTCGAAGCGAACGAACGGTTGACTTTTCAGGCGCAGGCCAATTTGTCGTACCTTTGACGGGCAAATTTCTCGCATTTTCCGCGCACTGATCGAAATATTGCTGCAACGAGTCGACCTGTTGCATCAGAATGTCCTTGAAGGTCTCTAACTCCGCGAGCTTCTCCTTGAGGCCGCGGGTGCCGCGTTTACTGACACTTCCCGCACTCGCAGTTGATTGCGTGCTCGATATGAGGGATATCGCACTTCCATGGCGCTTCAAACTGTTCTCGCTTCCGTATCCGGACTCGGCCTGTGGGCGAAACAATACAATTACAAAATGGCTCCATCGGCTGGAATTGTCGTCGTTATTATTGCAATTCACGACGTGAAATGTTCTCGGAATTGCTACGAAATATTTATTTTTCCTCAATTAAGATGTTCCTTGCTGAATGAAACATTATTACGGAATTGCTTGGTATGAAGAAAAAAAAATATTAAGGCCTTAGACCACAGTATAAATATCAAGTATCACTACCACAGTATAAATATCAAGTATCACTACCACAGTATAAATATCAAGTATCAATCACAGTATAAATAGGGTATAAAATCATGTGCGAATTTAACAATTTTTTTCGTATGAAAAAGTGATTTACTCATAAAATTAATTACACATCTATTTAGTATGAATATCAAGCTGTTGGAAAATGTGTATATACTTTTTTTTCGGTGTACAAAATGGCCGAATGCTCAAAACAGCTTTTTACCAATTGGCGACGATACTGAAGTTTGCATCGTTGGATTGCAACGAATTTAATTTCTTTCGGCAGATTTCGCTTACAATAGTGCTTTAACCATTTTTAAAGATATTTATTTAGCCATCTATATGATAAATCTATAGAAAAAGATCGCCTATGACAATGAAAATATGGAAATTAAAATATGAAACGGAACTTCGTTGCGTTCCAACGCCATCAATTGGCGTGACAAATAACTTCAACAATTTTCACTCGATTTACTTCAAATTTTAAAGTTATGTTCACAATTGCGTTTCGCCGAGAAGTACGTACGAAACTTCTAATTAATCGAAAACTTTTCATTTTATGAGCAGTTTATGAGCAATTATAACGAAATTTTGCACTGAAAATTCATTTCTTAAGTTCAAATACCTACAACGTTTCAATAAAACAATTTTTTTTAAATTCCGTACGTACTTCTCTAGGTATTATAATGTAGATTGACGAGAATTTTTGTTTTTTGTTCTAGGTAAAAAATTGTGGATGCTAAATGTCACGCCGCGGAGCGCCTAAAAAAAAGATATCAAAAGAAAATATTAGTAGTCGGCCATTTTGTACATCGAAAAAAAATATATATTTTTTCTAACAGCTTGACATTCATACTAAATAGATGTGTGATTAATTTTATGAGTGAATGACTTTTTCATACGAAAAAAAATTGTTAAATTCGCAAATGATTTTATACCCGTTACTGTGGCCTTAAAAAAAACTGCGCGTAAATCTTTCTGGTACTGAATGGATCTCGAAGGGGTGGCTTTCATGACAATCCTGATAGAAAAGAGACAAATCTTTTTTTTTTTTTAATTAGTTCACGGCCATTGCGATATTGACCTTGTAGGATTTCAGAACGTCGACCCAGCGCTGTTTCTCCTCGGGACTATTCGCTCTCAAGTACCAGACCAGGCCATCGTTCACGGACACGTCAAATCTGCATTCGTCAAACTCATGACCCTGCGAACAGAAAGGATCGACGAATCAAGACAAGGGCCGACGGACTTTTACGTTTCACAATGTGAGCGCGGAATTTCGCGATTTCCTAGCCGGCTTTTCTACGCGAAAATGGAACGAATACGGAGAATTATTTACGAGGACCGTCGGCAAGTCTACCCACTGTGTTAATAATTACATGAGTGGGGAATCGAAGACGTTTAAGGGCTTGCGCGTAGCGGAAATTTTTGAAAATTCCGATATTTGAGTTTTTGGGGATTCTCGAAATATAATATTTCAAAAATGTTCTCGGAAAAGTTCTAATCGATCGATTGAAATTGAGGCAGGAACTTCAAACGCGTTCTTCTCAAAATTACTTTATCAAGATCGATGACCACGATATAGCAAAAATCACTGCACCGATCAACTTAAATTTTTACAAGCTTTCGTTACTTATCAAACTTTTTGTATCGATGCAAAGTTTTTTTCTTTATCAACGAGTGTAGAGCTCTTTCTGCCGGAAATCGATACTTTCACTTTGGATAGCGGGAATCTTTTAAAAAATTAATATTTTATTAAATCCTTCTTTCAAGCACTAGATAATTTCATGCAAAAACTAGATGGGTTTGATTTTTTAATATTGGTTGATTCGTTTCCGAGCAGCAGTGGCCACAGCGAAGGAAGTTTCTTAAACAGCAACCTGTACAAACCATTGTATCTATCATATTCGTAAATATTTGTCAATACAAAAATTATGAGGGATATTTAAAGCTGTATTCTTTAATATTAAAAAAAAAATTCACTTGCACTCGTTTTGCCAGATCAAATTCACGCAAATTCCTCTTTTTTCCAGCCACGAGGTAGGCATAAGCCGTTAAAGTCGAGTTAAATTCACGCGAATCAACATTCCAGTCACCTTTCTTAAGAGCATAAGCATCAATTCTCCAAAATACGTTGTTCAATCACTAGTTTTATAGCCTAGTCTTAACTTTATTTTGCAACAAAGGTTTTGTGAGAACTATCCGTTTGTTACTGATAAATAAACAAAATTGACATTTTTTTTGTCGAAAAAACAAACTTTTCTTCTCTCCAGCTTGCCATTTTCGTAATTTTGAAAATTCCACAAAAGTTTCCAATCATATAAAATGTTTATTATTATACTCAAAGTACATTTGTCTGATTTTTCATTTAATATGAATCATCAATAATAATGCAGTGAAACCTCGTTTATACGTTTAGCACTTATTCGTTTTTATCATCTACACATCAAATTTCTCTAGCCCCGGCAGATTCCGTTGATAAAGATGGTAATAAAGTTTCATTTCTACTTGTTTTCAAATCATTTTTCAAATCGGTACCCAAAATTTCTCGAAAACCCATGAACCGATGGCCTTGAGGTTTTTTGTGTTTATTCTACACACCATTATCTAGTACTTGTCATAGGAATTTTTTTCCGTTACTTAGTTTTTGTTTTATAGGCAAAATAATAACTAATTGTTGGCCCAAAAATCACTATTTATGTTCAAACGTCCGCCATTTTGTCATAAATCGATATTTTCAAAATCGGCTATGACAAGTACTAGATTATAGTATCTAATTAAATAATCTTTTCGGTTTTTTTTTTCAGATGATTTTTGAAGAAACGCCAGTGGGTACCGTATACGCAGATTTTTTTACGACGCTCCAAGGATCATACAATATCCTTGTATATTTTTGATATTTTTAAATAAAGAAAATTAAACATATTTTTCAATGTATATACGTTAGATAATTAAAACCCCAATCGGAAATTTCAAATAGTTTTCCTTGAAAAAATTCACAAAAATGACCTTTTTTCCGGCTCCTGGGTGTATATCTCCCCTTAATGTTATTCCCCAGAGTCGGTTTCGAGGGTCGTTTTTTCTCAGTTATTCGTTATTCACACGTGATATTTTCTCGCTGGATAAAATTTCATGTGACTGCGTTTTAATGTTTTGTTCGATGTTTTGATACTAGCCTGTCCGTTTTTTACTAGTCTAAAACGTCACAACTTTGTTACAAACTTGGATTAAATAAAAGTTCAAAACGGAAATTCGGAAACTTGAGTTAGCTTGTTACTCAATTATTACCAAACAAATTTTCAATAGGAAAACGAAACATTAACATAATAGAGGTACAGCTATTGAAAAACATCGTGAATTACGCCCCAATCGCCATTTTCAAATGCTAAAGAGTTTTAGATACATACTGTATTTTACTTCTACGTTATTCTCACTTATACATTATATTTGATGTACCCTTTAGACAATGTATAGCTGAAGTTTCACTGTACCACCTCTGTTTAACAATATTTTAGAATGAAACAAAAAACTCAAACTTGGCGAGACCACGTATCAATTGTGAGTAAAATCCCGAGCTCCTCATTTCCATATGCTCGTCAGAAAAAAAATCCTCAAAATGACCTGTTTGGGTTTGTTTGGGCCCCAATCCATGACAAACAAAAGTTGTACGATCCGTCGCAATGGAACCGTCAACAAAAACGACTACAAGTTAGTTCTTCGCTCGACGTGAATATTTCTCACTATCAAAGTATAGAATTTCATATCCAACACGAACGTTTGGACTGTGGTGAAAATCGACAAAAAAGCCTAAACTACGTTTTCCTTCGTCCGCATTGATCAATACCTTGATGTCGGCCTTGTACAGACCGATAGAGCCTCGACAGCCAAAGCCGCTGTCCTGCTCTGATTTGTAATAGGACAAGATACCATCTTTGAGGACAATGAATCTCGTTTGCCAGCCGTGTATGTAGTTTGTCCACTTGGATAGCGTACCCTGAAGCTCCGGCACCACGGCTCCGTCCGAGCCTTCGTCGTCGATGTCGTCGCCGTCGAGGACCGTTTCCGGCGATTCGCCCTCGTCGCTTTTCACCACTGCCGTGTCTGTCGCGTCAGTCATTGCGAATTGCAGCGAGAGAGAAATAAAATCGGAGCAAAAAAAAAGATCGAAATCGCACTATCGGTGAGCTCTCGAACGTCAAATGGGACACGTCATTTCCGCTTTTCTCTCCTCCCTGGACAGAAAAAAGGGCTTCGTATTATTGCGAGTGACACGGGACAGTCGGAAGTACTCGGCATGGAAATGAAGCTCGTTGGCGAATAAATCGCGAAAAAAAAGGCAACATAACCTAAAAGTGCATCCGCAGCGCGAGAAAAATACGTAAACAAATCTCGTCGCGACGGAGATGATGCTTCGAAGAGGTCGGCAAGATTGCGCGTTTAGGAGGCAGAAAAAAGAAATTTGAGCTTTACCTTTGAGTCGCGCTTTTTTATTTACGTCGATGGCGAATTTTTCGTTTGCTGTTTCCTTTAATGACCTTTGTCATAATGCATCCTATGCCGGAGTGCAAGATTTGTACCGAAATGGTCGAAAATGTTGCGCGGTGATAATTATCAGTGACAAAAGACCGTTATCATATTTTGATTGTATATTTTAGCTGTCGAGTTTGACTATAGACACGCACGCACATCCACACACGATAATTGACACTGTGTACTGAATTGTCATGAAGATAATTGCGGAAAGTCGTTCGACCGAGTTCTCATGAAAATCCGCGTTTTGAGGGGAACCGAAGGTCACGTGACCGCTCGAAGAATATACCGTGTTGAAAAATTCGCACTTCCGGGCTCGAGGCTCACTCGATTCCGGGCGAATCGACCCTTAACGATCGAAGTTGAGACTCGGAGCAACCTCAAGCGATGCACAGTCGAAGTAACTTGCGTTTGAGTAATCGGAAAAACTTCGTACATTATTCTCAATTTAGTACTTCGTACGATCGGGATTTTCTCAAATGGTATTGTGTGATTTTGGCTTTGACTGGTTTTTCGAATATGGATTCATTTTGCAGCAATTGTGGGTTCGTTCGTCTTGCACCGTTACGTTTAAGGGGAAATATACACCTAGAAACCGGAAAAAGGTCATTTTTGTGAATTTTTTGAAGGAAAACTATTTGAAATTTCGGATTGGGGTTTTACTTATCTAAAAGTATATACATTCAAAAATGTTTAATTTTCTTTATTTAAAAATATCAAAAATATACAAGGATATTGTATACCCTTGGAGCGTCGTAAAAAAATCTGCGTGTACGGTACCCACTGGCGTTTCTTCAAAAAACATCTGAAAAAAACCAAAATAATTAATAAATTAGATACTATAGTACTTGTCAGCCGATTTTGAAAATATCGATTTATGACAAAATGGCGGACGTTTGAACATAAATAGTGATTTTTGGGCCAAAGATTAGTTATTATTTTGCCTATAAAACAAAAACTAACGGAAAAAAAAATCCTATGACAAGTACTAGATAATGGTGTATAGAATAACCAAGAAAAACCTCAAGGCAATAGGTTCATTGGTTTTCGAGAAATTTTGGGTACCGATTTAAAAAACTTGGTTTTGAGAAAAATGCGTTTGAAAATTTGGGAATGAATAAATCATGAAATTTGTCAACTTACATGGAATCATCGATACCAGGCCCATAGTATAGCTCTTCTACGGTCGACGGAATGTTCATAGCTTCTAAATCCTCGACCTCGCCCGTCTAGGTGTATATCTCCCCTTAAATTGTCGTAGACTCGACCTATCGAAGCTGCAAAGTTGTAGTGTATGCACATTTTATTCAGGCTGACTTCGTTCGTTGCGATTTACCCATGTTTAATTTTTTCTCGATATCTGTTTTACGAAACGATGAAGGTCGTATCTCAAAATCTTCATAACATTTTCTATCGTATAACCGAAAGATTTTTTTCATACGTTCACCGATTTCTTAATAATGCATGATTAAATTTTTTTTCCTTCGTCGAAATTGAACTTTTTTTTCTACAGCGTGGCAATTTTGTAACTTTTAGAATTTCGAAAAAATATTCGGTCCTACGAAGTTTTATTGGGTATACTTCCAAAAAACGGAAACCGAATTTCGATCTGCAATCTGTCACAGACCTTCATTTTGATATTTTAAGACATCTCCTCGAAGGATTTTCCGCGACGCGCCAGTTTTCGACATATCGATTTTTGAAGGTCATTTTGTTTACTGCGCTCGTACTATATCTATAGCTGTCGGGCTCAGCTCTATACCTATATATGTTATAGCGCTCTCCGCTTTGTGCCGATCTTCGTCAAGTTTGGACGCCAAAAACCCCTTCTTCCATAAACGCTGTGCCGGCCGGTTACCAAGCATAAAGAAGTATCATGTACACTCTAGAAAACATTTTCAAACCATACAAAATCCCAAAAATTAAAAAGTTCTAAAGAACCAAACAAACAAACAGACGCTAAAGGAGCGAAAAATTATTTAATAAATTCAACACGATTAAGGGGAGGGTAGGGCATTCAGCGTGAAAAGAACACTTTTTGCGATTTTTTTTCATCCATATGGATAGAGTAAATTTATTGCAACCTTTTGTACATTGTTAAGTGTCATTTCAAGAACATTCCGTGAAATTTGTACGCGAAAATATCTACAAACAAGCCGGTGACAAAGCTTTTCCAAGAAGGCCTTTGGAAAAACACGATTTGCGGTGTTCACTGTATCTCAGCTAGAAATTATCTGAAATCAAGTACCATTAAAATTTAGTCAAAGTATCATCAAATCCTCCCCCCAACGGTTTTTGATATTTTTTTTCTTTCATTTCTAAATTTTTGGTGGTCATGTAAAGTGAAAAGTGCTATTTTTCACGAAAAACTCCGCCATTTTGGGAGTGGAAAACCCCCTCAATGTCAAAAAAATCTCGCACTAACCGTTGGGGGGAGGTATTTTATATGTAAAAAGTGTGTACCAAGTTTGAAATAAATCGGTCATGTAGTTTTTAAATGGCAGTGAACACGGACTTTGAAAAAGTGGTTTCGAGAAAAGCGCGTTTGAAGTTTAGAGAAGTCGGAGCTACAGTGTTAGAGGAGCGGGACTAAATAGTCAATAACTTCGAGAGTTTTGCTCTGATTGACTTGAAGTTTTGGGATTATATTCTTGAAATGTTTAACTATAAGGAAAGACAAAAAAAATCGATTTTTAAAAAGTGCAAACCCCTACCCTCCCCTTAAGGTAATTATCGCCAGGCTTCAATACATACGTTATTTTTAGCTTTACTAAATATGTTAATAATCGTCTCTGTAAAATTCTAGGGTCGGTTATCGACCTAATTACAGAGAGAAAAAAATATTAAAATTGCATATTTTTGTGAAGGAATTCTGAGACGACTTGCAAAAACCCAATTTCCTGTCGCTACAAAAGTGTATATAATAGTGGGAATCCGTCAGATTCTTGATAATAATCAGGTTTACATACTTAACACTTGTAGTAATCCAATGCTCTTAGAAAAAATTACACTTATCGACCCAATTTTTATATAATATCAAGTTTAATTTGAACTTCCGGCATTGGATTTATTACCACTTGCCACGATAAAGAGACGCGACAGCAAGGCAACAGCTGACTGTAGTCCTAACCTCGTCTCACTCATTCGAATTTTCACACATATGTCATTTTTAACCGACATATGACGCCGACACAAATTTTCCACGCTTTTTACCAGTCGTGGCCCAAATACAATGTTTATATTCCCCGCACCTGACATTGTTTTGACTGATCGACATCGAAAAGTACGCAGGTTAAACTCGCTTGGTTGAGTAAGAAGAAACGGACGTAGAACCAATGTTGCCAAATATCAAACCTAGAAATACTACACGAACCGTTGAAATAACTATTTTTTCATGTTTCTAATTAAATGTGAACATTCATTTAACAGTTTACACATGACACTTTTGAGTTATTAAAAATTATTGTATTTGCGTATGTTAAAAATATGAATTGTGCAAGTCTCAAGTATGATCAGTGGTATAATTAGCGTGAAGCGATAGGATTACCTTGAAGATGAATAAATTAACCCTAAAAGTTTATTGAACCTGCAAAAAAATGTAAGTACAGTAAACAAAAATGGATGTACGATGCTCTGTGCGTGTCTCAATATTCCACACGCATGCGAGGTGCTCTGCACCCATACCAGTGTTCTACGCACCCCACGATTCCACACGCTCATCCGCAGTGTCCTGCGCCTATAGCAGTGTTCCACGGGCCCCACCATTCGCACGAAACGAAGAGCGCAATAACATATATAGGTATAGTCAGAGCTGAGCCCGACAGCTATAGATATAGTGGGAGGCGGTAAAAAAATAACTTTCAAAAATCGATATTTCGATAAGTGTCGCGTCGCGAAAAATCCGTTTAGGAGATCTCTTGAAATATTAAAAGTAAGGGGTATGCCAAATTCTATATCGAAATTCGATTTCCGCTTTTGGAACGTTTATCCTATTATTTTTGAAAATTATTTCTTCAAGGCCTTAGGCCACAGTAACGGGTATAAAATCATGTGCGAATTCAACAATTTTTTCGTATGAAAAAGTGATTTACTCATAAAATTAATTACACATCTATTTAGTATGAATATCAAGCTGGTAGACATTTTTTTCCGCTGTACAAAATGACCGGCTATTAATATTTTCTTGTATCTTTTTTTAGGCGCTCCGCGGCGTGACATTTGGCATCGACAATTTTTTACCTAGAACAAAAAACAAAAATTTTCGTCAATCTACATTAGAATACCTAGAGAATTACGTAAGGAATTTGAAAGATATTGTTTTATTCAAAAGTTGTAGGTATTTGAGCTTAAGATATGAATTTTAAGTGAAAAATTTCGTTATAACTGCTCATAAAATGAAAAGTTTTCGATTAATCAGAAATTCCGTACGTACTTCTCTGCGAAATGCAATTAGGAAGATAAATTTTAAATTTGAAGTAAATGGAGTGAAAATTGTTGAAGTTATTTATCACGCCAATTGGAAAAAAGTTGTTTCGAAAAGTTTCGAGTAGTCGGACATTTTGATGACCAGCTGATCATTTAAAACATCTGATTGGCTGATGCAGTGATCTGGAACGATGACTGCAACTATGTAAGGAATGCCTGAGACACGAGAGCTTCAGTATCGGAGCTCTCAGCCCTGATGATGCAGACTGTAACGTTTGCGAAACGTAGGCACAACGCTGATCCTCAACGCGGCCTCCATCCGGAAGCCACATACTCTTCTCATTACATAAATAGCCGTCGAAGCCTTAAAACTAAAAAAAGTCGGTCATTTTGTACATCGAAACAAAAAATCTATCTTCCAACAGCGTGATATTCATAATAAATAGATGTGTAATTAATTTTATGAGTGAATCACTTTTACCCGAATCAGCACCCGATTTTATACCCGTTACTGTGGTCTAACCCCTCAAATAATTTCTTTCAATCTTCTCTTTAAATTCTGCATTAAAAAAAAACGAATTTCATTGCTTCTCAATATTTCGGAATATAAAAAATCCATCTCGACAAGACCTACGTATTCATTGTACGTAAAATCCTGACCTCGTCATCCCAATACTCATCAGAGAAAAATATCGGTTCCACCTGTTTTTCAAGCCCCAAGCTTACCCCTCGAAACCCGGTCACCCACAAGAACATCACGAATTTATACGAGTGGCAAGAATACTCGTTTAACTGCGAGACAACATTGCAATATATATTTTCCAGTATCGTTCGCACTTCAATGCTACACGTGTTTGTACAAAATAGAGCTTAGTTAATAGATAACTTATGATTACAAGCTGTACAGGAAGTGTACAGCGTCGCACGGCCGCCTGGAATGTTCCCTTAACAGACGAGCCTGTAGGAAATGTACCGCCCGGCCGTTTCCGACGGACGAATGATCTTGACCACTTGTCCACGCTTGAGACCGAAGTATCTCGCGACCGGATCGCCAGCTTGGATACGCATCAATTGGTTCTCCTTGAGCTTGTATCTCATTAGCAACTCCTCCTTCTCGTCCGGCGTCAGAACGATGTGCTCGGGAACCAACTCGTGTTCCGTTATGTTGATCAATAGCTCGGACTCTAAAAACTGCTCCAGAATGTATTTGGGCGCCATGTCAACCAAGGATTGCTTGGCGGACGGTGTCATGCCTTGTTGGACCACGATGATTGCTCTGCGAGACAATAATTATTCATATTTTCCTTTATTTCTTCATTTTATTTTCTTCACGGTTCTCTTTACGGAATCTTTCATTTTCACATTTCTTTACGGATCGTTTGTATCTAGAGCTTGAACAATCGGAGCTTTCTTTTATTACGGGTATTATTTCAATATCGACAAGTTGTAATATCGGGATACCGGTATTTCGATATTTTCCTATATTTATGGGAAACCTTGATCAAAAGCGTTAGAAGCTTGAAAAAGACGATGAAAATTGTAGAAATAATGGTGTGGAAATAATGAGTAATGATGGAATTGTAGAAATAATGATGGAAATTGTAGAAATAATTGTAGAAATACCACTAAGCGAAATCACAGTTTTTATTAAAAATCACCGACTTTTATTAAGATATCCATTTATTATCATTTCTAAACATACTGTGTTAGGTTCTTAAATATATCCAACACAATATAAAATAAATGAACGAACGAAAAACAAACAATAGGAACTTTTGTGCAAATAAAAAAAGTTGTGAACAAGCTAAATAAAAATGAGGAAGCTTTATGAACGTCAGCGCAGAAGTAGCTACCAGAATGCAAACAAATGGCATAGCTTGTGGCAGATCTCGTGTAGCTTGTGGCATGGTCGCTTTAATAAACTTTAATAAATCGCTTTAATGAACGTTCATTTTTAGAGACGACCTTATCTTATTGCAGGTGTAAGCCGCACAAGAAAAGGCCCTATCCGATTCCACACTCGTGGATAAATAAGTTGACACGTCGGAAATATTCAATGTAGGTTATAATATTTTTAAGCCATTAAACGAAGTAACAAAAACAAGTAAAAGTAACTTAAATGGCAATAATAACAATTATAACGGTATTTTAATGTTTTCATCAACCCTGATATTGAAATATCGGTATTATTCGAGTCCAATATCGGTTTTTCAGTATCGGATTTTCGGTCCGATATTGTGATTTATCGATATTATCGAAAAACCGGTATCCATGCTCTATTTGTACCAACTAAAACAAGAAAAATCTAATTGTGAAAAAAAATCGTCTGTCGGTAGGTTTGTGTGTTGTTGACTCGAGATCTATTGAGGCGATTTTGATAAATCTTTGACAAGAACTCAGCTCAAGGGGTTAGGCCACTCTAGAGGCCGAAAAAATAGGCTTTTTGTGCATTTTTTTTCTTCAGAAAAACTACAAAATAAATCGAGATTACAAAAAAGGATGTTTATCATACATATCAGTGAATGTATACAATAATGTTTTTGAAGCCATCAATTTCAAAATGGCGGCTGTGCAGCGTTTATCTCAAAACTGCATTTTTTAAGTTGGCCGGAAACATAACTCAGTTAATGTTCAACCGATTTACTTGAAATGTTGAATATATCTTGAAAAATACATTGTATATCGAAGTACGTAGGATTTTTTTTTATATTGTATAGTTCATTTGTTATCAACAATTATCTGACGATTTTTTAGGCAAATTCTTCACTTTCTACAAATTTGAAAAAGAGAGAGAGAGAGAGAGAGAGACAGAGAGAGGGAGGGAGGGAGGGAGGGAGGGAGAGAGAGAGAGAGAGAGACAGAGAGAGGGAGGGAGGGAGGGAGGGAGGGAGAGAGGAGAGAGAGAGAGAGAGAGAGAGAGAGAGAGAGAGAGAGAGAGAGAGAGAGAGAGAGAGAGAGAGAGAGAGAGAGAGAGAGAGACTTTAATGGGTAAAAGTCCTGAATGCCAACGTGGTTCAGATCTTTCTCAGTATCTTATATTTCCCACAACCCTGACAGAAAAAAGAGATATATAAATTAGCCGGATATCCGCCAATTTTTTAAAACCGGATAATGCAGGCAACTGCATGTGGATAATTCGGATAATACGGATAGTTAAACTAATAAAAAAATTACGGTTTGTACATGGATGTCACTATAATGAAGTACATTGTTAGCTACATGTACTGATTAACAGTCAGTACATGTAACTAACAAGTAATTTTAATTTCAAACATGTTTTTCCTTTGTTCTAAATTTTTTGTGTGACGCATTCAATTATAATTTATTCAGGCAATCGAGCGCTGGTCGTGCGACTGGCCAGCTGCTTACTGTTTATTATGTTACATCGTCCGAATTGCAAAATGCGTGCACAATATTGAATTACCTATTTTAAATGTACATTTAAGTTGATTTGAGATCTCACTATAATGTTCAAGTGCATGATTATTTTTAGTTTCTATCTCAGAGGAGATAATGGTTAATTTTTAACTCTTAGAAGAAAGAAATTTCATGTTTTTTATTTGCTTATGATTGTTTTGTATTTTGTTTGATATTTTATGATCTCAGTATTCCTCTGATAATTAGTTTAAGTTTTAGAGAAAAGAGTCACCTAACTGTTTTCAATGATTCATATTTTATTTTAATACTTAATGGTAAACAGTAACATACTATTATGCTCGATTGCTTTGTGATATCAAAAATGTTAATGTTGCCCATAAGCTATAGTAAAGAGAGAAAAATGTTGGTTTAATTTTAGTAAATATAAACAAATGTACTTTTTAACGGAATTCCTTGGTTTTTTTTTTTTCAAATTTATCAGAGTAATCCGAAAAATTCGGATGTCCAGCAAGTAAGGTTCATTACTATCCATATTATCCCGATACGAAAAATTAACGGATAATGCAAGCCCTACCATCGATACAATATAAACACGGGCAAGACCGAGGGAAAGGTTATCTCTATTTTTTTTTAGTCCACCTTTTAAAAATCGTAGACATCAATCGAGAAAAACGACTTTCCGACAAATTACCAAAACGTTGTTACCTGTGAATCTTTTCTTCCTGCATGCGCTGGCAATACGTTTTGATGGTTTTAATGCCGATCTTCGGCTCGTCTGGGAAAAATACAAAGAGCTGATCGGTCGGGTCATCGTTGTGGGCGACCAGGACGATGAGGTCGCTGCGCGCCGGCCTCTTCTCGCTCGGTTTGTCGCCAAATTGTTCCTTGAACTGCTCCAAGGTTTGATCCAATTCGTCCTGGGTCACGAGATAACCTCGATCGTGACACAACTGCATCACCGTCTTCCTTATCCTCCATAGCTTGTAAGTTTCCGCCTCGTCATCCATCGCAGAATTATCCTCGATTTAAAGCTCCCCGTAGCTCCGTAAAGGACTCTCTTTCTCTCTCTCTCGAAGATACTTTTTACTCGATCACGCGTGTTGACAAATAAACAAACGGCGAGAAACACGCTTACCAGTGTGAGGTTAGAGTGCAGGAGTCCATATCACGGTCTTACGTACAGACAAGGAGACTAGAGTAACCGAGTCCAAACTCCCTATCCTACGAAGTTCTTTCAAGCGGTCGCAGAGATGTGTGGTCAGTTCCGCCGCAGGCGTCGCTAGTGTTCCTGGGAAACGATAATATATAGTAATACAAAACTGCATAATGTCCGAGCTCCGCCTCAACGACCAATCACAAAACTGAGGTGATCGTGTTTCTCTCTCGTACTCACTTCGAACAGTCATGGTGCGTTCTCTCTCGCACACCCGAACGATAATACACCCAAGTGGGGATTCCTTCCATTATGATATATAATAATATTGTGTACATATATATAATAAATAAAATATAAATAATATTAATGAAGCACGTATTAATGAAACAACTCGTGTTGTTTTTTTCACATGGGCTTATTATATAATAAGCACATCAGATATAATAATTATATAATAAGTACCTACAACACGAGTTATTTTATTATGGAACTTATGATTTGCTTGCTATGTTTAAAAATATAGCTAATTATAATGAAATGCGAATAGAGTGATAAACTAACCGTAATGTATCTCGTTATGTATTTATTATTCGGATGCGCGTTACTCTGTTTTTCTGTACAATAATAATAATAATACATAATGAGAATAACATGTACATGCAAGAAACCGGGCAAATGCGGGAATGTTGGCTGTACATGCTGGGGTTGTCTTTTCAACACGTACTTATTATATGTATGCCCATGAAAACTCGTGATTTGCTAGTTACGTTTAAGAATGAAGATAAATATGAATTAAATTAAGCGATGAACCAACCGAACAAGCCGTCAAGCCTAATTGAACCCCAAGCGCGGCAATCACTTAAATATGAGAAGATTATATTTGTTGCCAAATGATTGTGTGGCGAAGTTGGTAGAACGTTAGATTACTGTATTAACGGTTCTGAGTTCAGGCCTGGTTGTACGAGCGAATTGAAGCAGTTTCAAGCAATCAAAGAACTCGTCCAATCTCAGAAGAACTCGAACAAAAATAACATGCAAGAATATATTTTTAAAATTTACTGCCATCAATAGTTCAAAATTGTTTTTGTAATTCCTACCTAAAGTGTTTACTTTTTCCCTTTATCTCATTGACTCGCGAGGGGTCATCTCCATTATTGTACACATAGTTCGATAGCTGCTGTGCTGGTGTACACGACAGATATATTTGTGTTTGACAGGCGCAGACAATTTTGCTGCCATAACACGGTCAGATTCACCTTATGCAGTTTTGTATTTACTATATATTATTTATTTCAAGTTTTACTTGCACAGCCTTTTCGGCTTTTTACAAGGCTCCACTTATATATCCACCGCTCTACACTTGTTCTTTCTCTCCATCATCCCCCTTCCCCATTGCGGCCGCAGCCGACTTCCCCCTCTGTATTATATTCATCATGACATTTCTGTCATGGGTATAGGGAAACTGCGGAAAACCTATACCAATACAGCCGGTCACGAGCACGGTCTTACATACAGGTCTGGAAACGAAGCCAGATTTCAATGGAGTCGCGAGCACGGTCTTACATACAGGTCTGGAAACGAAGCCAGGTTTCAATGGAATCGCGAGGCACCGTTACGAGCTTCACTTTTCATTCCGCTCGCCGTCACCCCCGTCGCTACTATCGGCGAGTACCTCCCACTCACGGTCTTCTGTGATCTCTCCCGTCGCCCCTTGCCTTGTCTTAGACCGTGCCCCGTGCCATTTATTACTCCATTTTTTTATGACAACGTTCTCGATAACCTCTGTTTGCGTCAACGAGCATTTGTAGTTTGAAAAATATTCATAAAGCTGGCGAAGGTGGACCGTTGTTTCAGGGCTTTCTAAACTGACGAACCAATAAATGTATTTGTATATTCAACATTCCATGTGTTGCGTATTTTTTTTACTTTCGTCATTGAAAGAAACTCGGAATACAATTCGAATAAAAATCCATTTCACTCGAAAAAGGTAAGTATTTTTATTTATTTTTTAAATTTTTATATTGGTCTTCTTCCAGCCATACAGGATCTTCCCCTTTTTACAAGCCCCACTTCTATTCTCTTCCACAATCCCCCGTCCTTATTCCACAATTCTTTCTCATCTACCTCTATTCCCCCTTCGCCCCCCACGAAAAAGGTAATGTGCATTTCGGATCATCGAGAAGAGTAAGAGAGGCGGACGGAAGCTGTTCTGTCCTTGTCGCACACGTACACGCCGATAGCAATGCCACGTAGTGGCGAAAATTGGAAACAAACGTCGGTTCGTTAACGGTGCCTACCCCCACCACGGTCGTTTTCAGACCTGTATGTAAGACCGTGGTCGCGAGGCACCGTTACGAGCTTCACTTTTCATTCCGCTCGCCGTCACCGCCGTCGCTACTATCGGCGAGTACCTCCCACTCACGGTCTTCTGTGATCTCTCCCTTCGCCCCTTGCCTTGTCTTAGACCGTGCCCCGTGCCATTTATTACTCCATTTTTTTATGACAACGTTCTCGATAACCTCTGTTTGCGTCAACAAGCATTTGTAGTTTGAAAAATATTTATAAAGCTGGCGAAAGTGGACCGTTGTTTCAGGGCTTTCTAAACTGACGAACCAATAAATGTATTTGTATATTCAACATTCCATGTGTTGCGTATTTTTTTTTTTCGTCATCGAAAGAAACTCGGAATAAAATTCGAATAAAAATCCATTTCACTCGAAAAAGGTAAGTATTTTTATTTATTTTTTAAATTTTTATATTAGTCTTCTTCCAGCCATACAGGATCTTCCCCTTTTTACAAGCCCCACTTCTATTCTCTTCCACAATCCCCCGTCCTTATTCCACAATTCTTTCTCATCTACCTCTATTCCCCCTTCGCCCCCCACGAAAAAGGTAATGTGCATTTCGGATCATCGAGAAGAGTGAGAGAGACGGACGGAAGCTGTTCTGTCCTTGTCGCACACGTACACGCCGATAGCAATGCCACGTAGTGGCGAAAATTGGAAACAAACGTGGGTTTGTTAACGGTGCCTACCCCCACCACGGTCGTTTCCAGACCTGTATGTAAGACCGTGGTCACGAGTTCGCTTCCCAGCCTCGGAGCTAGTCGCGTTTCGTCGAGAAATAGCTCACAGGCTACAGCCATACCCATCCGACACACACACGTACCGGTCCGTGTGCGCGACATCTGTGTACAACTGGAGCTACGTCACGCGTGTTTTTATTTCTCGACGAAACTACGAGACGGTGATTCGAACCCGCGACCACGGTCTTACATACAGGTCTTGCAACGAAGGTGGTGGGGGTGGTACGCTTAATGTCGGCAATAAGCTTTGGCTTATAGCCACAAGAGCGGCGCTGCGAACTTGTCATAGCGGCTAGACAAGTAAATAGACATAAATAAAAAAAGATAAAATCAACTTACCTCTGCGATAACTCGACCGTTTAAGTCATGTTTTACCCACTTTCTTAGAATGTATCGTTGGAGAAAATGTTTCTCACACACGAATTGCGAAGGCATGAGCTGAGAAATTCCTGGAATTGCAGTGATCCATTTTTGACGACGTTCGATATTCGACGGAACCCGAAACACCGAACGTTTTTCCTTTACTAACTGACGTCCAGTATCACACGTTGGAACCGCACACGAATTAGTCGTCATTATTATGTGAAAATCCG
This sequence comes from Ophion obscuratus, assembly GCA_964007375.1. Lineage (NCBI taxonomy): Eukaryota > Metazoa > Arthropoda > Insecta > Hymenoptera > Ichneumonidae > Ophion > Ophion obscuratus. The sequence continues at coordinate 31,787,290 of OZ023315.1, forward strand.
CACGATATCACCGTCATAAAAAAACACGTGATTTTTTTAATAACGGTTATGTAAAACTTTATAGTAGCCGATTAAGTGAGGTTGTGTTGCCACATGCGTCTTCCGCTGTTTCGACTATGATTTGATTGAAGCGATGCGAGCGGCGGTCAAGGAAATTAACGAGCCGACAGTAAGACGACCACCCCCACCACCAATATTTGATTCAGTTGCAAGACCTGTATGTAAGACCGTGCCCGCGACCTCCCGATGTGTTGATTTCAGAGGCAGCAGCGGGATTCTGTAACTCGTTATACTGTCGTTATGCGCTCATAGCGACTGTTTTCGGTACGAGGAATAACGAGAGGTCGCTGTAACGACAAACGCGATTCCGTACACCAAGAATAACGAGTTTTGTCGTTATTCATACCGAAAAACGTCGGTACGATGTCGCTATGGGTTGCTAGCATACCGAGACCTAGGTACCCCCTCGATATGGCATAACGACATGTTAGAAGGATCAAAAATCGCACGGGTAGCATTGACTGTGTGAAACTGAGCATGCCGTGAACCACCGTGCTTACTCCGAAACGCTATATGTAGCGTTCACTTTTCGAGGATAATAATTATAACCTTGTGAAAAAATCGGTAAGTATAGTACGTTTGTAATAATAGATACAATAGATTAAATATTAATTAGTACATATATGTATTTTGTAAGGTATTTTTAATCCGACATAACCTATAAATATTATTTTGTACACATAATTTTCTTCGGTAAATATTGTAATGAAACTTTTGTTTTCATAAAATCGCTAAAATAATGTAAACGGTATATTATTTGTTGGTCTTTAATTTTCGCATATTATTAAACAATCTTTGTCATTTTTAGTGAACATGGCCCTAGAATTTGTGGCTCTAGAATTGGCTTTGCTCGGTGAGAGGGTACGTCGAGTAGAACGGCGTGTGGAAAGAAGACGTTTAAGAGATGCTCAGAACCCCTTTCATTTGCCACGAGACGAATTCATAGATTGTTTTCGCCTCACTCCAGAACTTATACTCAGCATTGCACATGAGTTACGAGCTGATTTGGAATGTGAACGAAGTACTGGCCTAAGCCCAAAAATAAAGGTAAATTTTGAGATTAAGTATTGTATTAATTGATATTATTAATAGTGTGGATATATTATTAGTATGGAATAATGAAATATATAAAAATGTATGGTAGGTATTGGTTGCCATACAATTTTATGCCCAAGGCAACTATCAAAGAAGTGTCGGCAATCAATTCCATTTCAATGTCAGCCAGACAACAACAAGCCGTTGCCTTCACGCTGTGACCGAAGCAATAAATTTGCGCTTGCTACGAAGGTGGGTGAAATTCCCAATGACCAACGAAGATCGACAGCGAGCTCGCGAAAAATTCTCAACTGCTGCACAGCCATTTGAGGGTGCTATTGGCGCTATAGACTGTACTTTTGTTCACATTCTTGGCCCTTCAATACATGAAGAGGCATTCATTAATCACCATGGTCGACATTCATTAAACGTTCAAGCGGTAAGTATATATGCATAACAACCATACTACGAGAGTAAAGGCATTCCTGCGCCAATGATCTAAACTTTTAACAGATAAAAATTTAGAAATTTGCGATGTAAAACTGTTTTAGGGGCCACTCAAACAACTTTTGATGATATTTTTCTTTAATTTTATGAAAAAAGTGTTGAAACGTATTAAGAGGATGGATCAGTCACCTAATCTCAACTCGAATTTTTGAACTTGAAATTCTTCGACACGAATTGGGCGATTACAAAAAGGCTCTGTCAACGGGCACAGGACGATGGCAAAGATCCGCTGACAAGGCCGTTTTGTAATCAGTCAAACCGTATCGATGAATTTCACTTTCGAAATTAGCAGCTATCTCTCCCGCACTCACGGGGGTGATATACCGACTGATCCATGCTCTTAATGAACAGAATAAATGTAAATTAAATGATTAAATTATTTTAATTTAGGGCAAATTACTATCGTCATTTTGATATTTTGTTGTTACTAAAACAATTTATTTATAATTTTTTATGGTGATGTTATTTATTACTTATCAGAAATTGAAGGAAGAAAAGTAACAAAAATTCGATCGTAGAACTTACGATCATTGTTTTGAATCTTTCATGTACGAATACTTTTTACAATTATTCTATATTGAGAACTTACTTGTAAAGTCGGGTTCAACTATTTAATTACAAACTTATGTTTTCAGATTGTTGATCCAGATCTAAAACTGCTGAATATCAACGCAAGGTTTCCAGGTGCACGCAATGATGCATACATCTGGAGCATATCACCAATTCGCCGAGCTATGGAATATCATTACAATCGAGGAGAACGGAAAACTTGGCTTATTGGTAAGGCTCAGTGCGTTGTTATTTGCACTGTCAAGTACAGCAAGGCTGTGTACTTTATACTCCTGCTGAAAGTGACATTTTGCTCCATAAAATAGTAAATTTAGTTTCAACAGACGAATCCTTTTGAAAACTTGTTGCCCTTTATGTATACATTCAATACATTCTTAACAATATCAATATTTATCAGGTGATGCTGGATACCCGCTAGAACCATGGCTCATGACACCCTTGGCTAATTATCCTGAAGATACTCAGCAATTTCAATACACGCAGCAGCTTTGCAAGGCAAGGAACGTTGTTGAACGATTTTTTGGTGTTTTTAAATCTGTATGGAGATGTCTGTCCTATCAGCGTGTGCTTATGTACGAACCGGCATTTGCAGCAAAAATAGTTAATGCCTGTGCAGTACTGCATAATATGAGAATACAACATCGTTTGAATAACGAAGTATTCCAAGCAGCGATAGCTGATCATCGTCAAATCGAAAACATTGATGTAGATTTTGATGATGACTTACCTCAAAGAGGACCACGCGCTGTGGCTCAGAGGATCCAACGGCAAATTATGAGGGAGAGATTCCCTCATTACCGTGACGCACATGATATGAGAGATGAGAACGATGAATGAACTACCGTTTTTTCTATTTTGATTGGTATGCGTTAATTACTAAAGTACGAATTACAGCTATCGCTATTCAATGTGTAATATTTATTGTAATAACTACTGTAACATGAAAGCATGTCTAATGCGTTTGTACATATCTGAATTATAATTTGAAATTCACTGTAAAAATCCATGTGTACTTTCGTCGGCGTATGTGCGCGATAGATAGTATTGGGGGAATTGTATACAGATTTTGTGAGGGAGCGTTTTGAAAATAAAAAGCGATTTGAAATACCTTGTGATTTGTTTCCATTTTTATTATTAATATTTGGCATCAACCTGTTTATTATATTAACGATATGACACTTTTCTCTGATGTTAAACAACTATGTACACATATACACTAGACAAGTAACTTTCAATAAACTTCTTAATACTTTAAATATAAAACCTTTATATAAACATGAAAACTCTATATAGATAAAAAATGTTATTTTGTTTTCAAAACGTCAACACAATCTTTTATTATAAGAGCGAGCTGCGAGAATGCCTCGTCTCGAGTTTTTTGACTTTCGGCCAAGGTACGAAGAATCTCGTTCCTCTCTTTGTCGTTGTCCGAAATTTTTTGCATAGTTTTAGCAAACATCTGAAAAAATAACAATTGTCAAATTTGATTGAAGTGATAAATTTGTTAGAAAAAGAATTTTTATTTGCACAATAAGCATATCAAAGACTTGTGTTATTTTTTCAGATGTTTGCTAAAACTATGCAAAAAATTTCGGACAACGACAAAGAGAGGAACGAGATTCTTCGTACCTTGGCCGAAAGTAAAAAAACTCGAGACGAGGCATTCTCGCAGCTCGCTCTTATAATAAAAGATTGTGTTGACGTTTTGAAAACAAAATAACATTTTTTATCTATATAGAGTTTTCATGTTTATATAAAGGTTTTATATTTAAAGTATTAAGAAGTTTATTGAAAGTTACTTGTCTAGTGTATATGTGTACATAGTTGTTTAACATCAGAGAAAAGTGTCATATCGTTAATATAATAAACAGGTTGATGCCAAATATTAATAATAAAAATGGAAACAAATCACAAGGTATTTCAAATCGCTTTTTATTTTCAAAACGCTCCCTCACAAAATCTGTATACAATTCCCCCAATACTATCTATCGCGCACATACGCCGACGAAAGTACACATGGATTTTTACAGTGAATTTCAAATTATAATTCAGATATGTACAAACGCATTAGACATGCTTTCATGTTACAGTAGTTATTACAATAAATATTACACATTGAATAGCGATAGCTGTAATTCGTACTTTAGTAATTAACGCATACCAATCAAAATAGAAAAAACGGTAGTTCATTCATCGTTCTCATCTCTCATATCATGTGCGTCACGGTAATGAGGGAATCTCTCCCTCATAATTTGCCGTTGGATCCTCTGAGCCACAGCGCGTGGTCCTCTTTGAGGTAAGTCATCATCAAAATCTACATCAATGTTTTCGATTTGACGATGATCAGCTATCGCTGCTTGGAATACTTCGTTATTCAAACGATGTTGTATTCTCATATTATGCAGTACTGCACAGGCATTAACTATTTTTGCTGCAAATGCCGGTTCGTACATAAGCACACGCTGATAGGACAGACATCTCCATACAGATTTAAAAACACCAAAAAATCGTTCAACAACGTTCCTTGCCTTGCAAAGCTGCTGCGTGTATTGAAATTGCTGAGTATCTTCAGGATAATTAGCCAAGGGTGTCATGAGCCATGGTTCTAGCGGGTATCCAGCATCACCTGATAAATATTGATATTGTTAAGAATGTATTGAATGTATACATAAAGGGCAACAAGTTTTCAAAAGGATTCGTCTGTTGAAACTAAATTTACTATTTTATGGAGCAAAATGTCACTTTCAGCAGGAGTATAAAGTACACAGCCTTGCTGTACTTGACAGTGCAAATAACAACGCACTGAGCCTTACCAATAAGCCAAGTTTTCCGTTCTCCTCGATTGTAATGATATTCCATAGCTCGGCGAATTGGTGATATGCTCCAGATGTATGCATCATTGCGTGCACCTGGAAACCTTGCGTTGATATTCAGCAGTTTTAGATCTGGATCAACAATCTGAAAACATAAGTTTGTAATTAAATAGTTGAACCCGACTTTACAAGTAAGTTCTCAATATAGAATAATTGTAAAAAGTATTCGTACATGAAAGATTCAAAACAATGATCGTAAGTTCTACGATCGAATTTTTGTTACTTTTCTTCCTTCAATTTCTGATAAGTAATAAATAACATCACCATAAAAAATTATAAATAAATTGTTTTAGTAACAACAAAATATCAAAATGACGATAGTAATTTGCCCTAAATTAAAATAATTTAATCATTTAATTTACATTTATTCTGTTCATTAAGAGCATGGATCAGTCGGTATATCACCCCCGTGAGTGCGGGAGAGATAGCTGCTAATTTCGAAAGTGAAATTCATCGATACGGTTTGACTGATTACAAAACGGCCTTGTCAGCGGATCTTTGCCATCGTCCTGTGCCCGTTGACAGAGCCTTTTTGTAATCGCCCAATTCGTGTCGAAGAATTTCAAGTTCAAAAATTCGAGTTGAGGTTAGGTGACTGATCCATCCTCTTAATACGTTTCAACACTTTTTTCATAAAATTAAAGAAAAATATCATCAAAAGTTGTTTGAGTGGCCCCTAAAACAGTTTTACATCGCAAATTTCTAAATTTTTATCTGTTAAAAGTTTAGATCATTGGCGCAGGAATGCCTTTACTCTCGTAGTATGGTTGTTATGCATATATACTTACCGCTTGAACGTTTAATGAATGTCGACCATGGTGATTAATGAATGCCTCTTCATGTATTGAAGGGCCAAGAATGTGAACAAAAGTACAGTCTATAGCGCCAATAGCACCCTCAAATGGCTGTGCAGCAGTTGAGAATTTTTCGCGAGCTCGCTGTCGATCTTCGTTGGTCATTGGGAATTTCACCCACCTTCGTAGCAAGCGCAAATTTATTGCTTCGGTCACAGCGTGAAGGCAACGGCTTGTTGTTGTCTGGCTGACATTGAAATGGAATTGATTGCCGACACTTCTTTGATAGTTGCCTTGGGCATAAAATTGTATGGCAACCAATACCTACCATACATTTTTATATATTTCATTATTCCATACTAATAATATATCCACACTATTAATAATATCAATTAATACAATACTTAATCTCAAAATTTACCTTTATTTTTGGGCTTAGGCCAGTACTTCGTTCACATTCCAAATCAGCTCGTAACTCATGTGCAATGCTGAGTATAAGTTCTGGAGTGAGGCGAAAACAATCTATGAATTCGTCTCGTGGCAAATGAAAGGGGTTCTGAGCATCTCTTAAACGTCTTCTTTCCACACGCCGTTCTACTCGACGTACCCTCTCACCGAGCAAAGCCAATTCTAGAGCCACAAATTCTAGGGCCATGTTCACTAAAAATGACAAAGATTGTTTAATAATATGCGAAAATTAAAGACCAACAAATAATATACCGTTTACATTATTTTAGCGATTTTATGAAAACAAAAGTTTCATTACAATATTTACCGAAGAAAATTATGTGTACAAAATAATATTTATAGGTTATGTCGGATTAAAAATACCTTACAAAATACATATATGTACTAATTAATATTTAATCTATTGTATCTATTATTACAAACGTACTATACTTACCGATTTTTTCACAAGGTTATAATTATTATCCTCGAAAAGTGAACGCTACATATAGCGTTTCGGAGTAAGCACGGTGGTTCACGGCATGCTCAGTTTCACACAGTCAATGCTACCCGTGCGATTTTTGATCCTTCTAACATGTCGTTATGCCATATCGAGGGGGTACCTAGGTCTCGGTATGCTAGCAACCCATAGCGACATCGTACCGACGTTTTTCGGTATGAATAACGACAAAACTCGTTATTCTTGGTGTACGGAATCGCGTTTGTCGTTACAGCGACCTCTCGTTATTCCTCGTACCGAAAACAGTCGCTATGAGCGCATAACGACAGTATAACGAGTTACAGAATCCCGCTGCAGTAGCGGGATTCCGTAACTCGTTATAATTATAACGACATGCGACGTTACGGTAACGATACCGACTTTCGCCGCGTGTAACGATACACGGATAACGATGGTCTGATTCCGTAACTCCGAATAGCGACATTTCAACGTTACAGAATGCGATAACGAATCGTCGCTATTTAACGTCGTCGTTATGCCTGTAACCTAGGAGGACGTACAAAATTTCGTTGGTTGGTATGTTGTGGACCATGAAAATAACCATCATTATAGTAAGTTTCTAGTAATTCTTAAAAACATCAGTAACTCTCGGAAGACAAAGCGCTCTTTATTTTCTGTCCGTTTGTTCGCCTCCGCGGTTTTATTAAAAGGATATTATTGCATTGAGGATTAAAACAAATTTTCAGTCCTTTAACAATGGCTACTGTATCACGGTAAGTCAGTTCCAGTTGCAGTAAAAAAAAAGAAATACGTTCTATATTTGCGATGTATAATACGTCAATAATAAAGATTGTCATACATGACAGACGTTATGCGATTACAGGTTATAAATACTCATTTCCACACATAGTTTAGCTATATTTCTTTACGTGAAGCAAACTTATTGGGTTTGATTGATATTTTCCTTTTAGAATAACAAAATCAAAAGCAACCGTCGGTAAACGGCAAGCTAAGGCAACATCAGCCCAAATTGACTTCATGGTCGATTATTTCGTACAGCATCCTCATGTTGCAACAGGAAAATTTAAAACTCTGCATGGAAAAGCCGATTTGAGTGCATCATGGGACAAATTAGTAGACGAATTAAATCAAATGAGTAAAGACGGAAAAAGTAAAGATATGAAGTCGTGGAAATCGGTAAGTTTTTCCTTCAGAAACATCATATACGAAGATAATATAATAATGATTTTACATCAAGATATTTCCACAACTCTTCATAATACATATTTTTATTTCATAGACGTGGAGGGACAACAAGACAATGGTTTCGCAGAAAATAGCGAAGATACGCGCTAATCGGGCTGCAACGGGAAACGTTGGGGAGCCTCCAGCGAATTTAAGCGGGAGAGAACAAAAAATTTTGGGTCTAATGGGTTTCGATTATGTGGAAGGAGTACAGTGTCCAGATGCATTCCCCGAAGAACAGGTACAATTTTTTTTATGTGACTGCAGCAATCTTAATAAAACACAACTTTTTTTCAATCCACGTAATAGGTTACGTTCTATTAATCGGCCAGAAAAAGTTGATCATTTTTATTTTAGTCGAGAATATATACATTTTTTTATCTATAAAGTGTCTCCCAATGAATAAAAGTATAACATAATAATTCCCGATTTGCGTCTTAAATTATGATTTCAGCTAAACTCGTTCGAATTATTAGCAGAGGGACAGGAAGACGTATTAAATAGTGCTGCCAATAATTTAACAGTTTGAAGCAGTAGCGATGTCAGTTGCACGGCTTATACGAGTTAGTACATGCTTCTTAAGACTGCATATATGACTTGGCATAATACTTCATATGACACGGTAGTCGGACGGTAACATAAGGCTCACTTGACCTTGCTGTTCAAATAAATGATCTTCTGTTGTATGTTAGATTATGAAATGCTAGACGGCTTAGAAGGCATTGAAAGTACAGCCACTGAGCCGTACTTTATGCGAGAAAACTCGGAGACAGTTGTCGACCCTCTGGAAAGACGCAAATCAGTACCTACAGCGTCAGAAATAATAGCAGCTACATCATCCGAACCGGTTTCTAGCGGTGTACGAAACTCCAATCGGCAGGAGAGGGCATCAAAAGTCGCGAGGCGCAGTGAGTATAATTGTAGTTAATCAGTTGTTTTCTTTTACGAGATGTCCAGAGGTGAAATGTTTGTTTTATTTGGAAGGTGGCGATCGATTGAGCACGCATCTGCAAAATGCGCGAACAGATTTTGCGACTCTAGCTGAGCGACAAATTTCGTGCATGGAGGTATCTACTATGATATGTTTCAAGAAGTTTTAATCCAACCTTAATTAAAACGCTATTTTAAAATAAATTCGACGCCTTTTTTTTTCAAAATGACCATTTCTTCATTATACAGATGTTTGCCAAAGCTATGCAGCAAATCGCGGACAACGATAAACAGAGGAACGAGATTCTCCGATCATTCGCCGAAGTTCAAAAAGCTCGAGACCAGACTTTCTCTGAGCTAGTCGTCTTAATAAAAGACTGCGTGAACGTTTTAAAAAAACAGTGACGACCGACTTAATTTGCAGGGTTCGAATGTAAAGTTTTTACGGTTTAGGATACAACGATTCGATTAACCATTATATTTTTGTTGTCGTATGTTCACTGTATAGTTTATTGGTTTCCAAATACATATAAAGGTAATATGCGTTTTGAAATAAAGAGGTTACTTTTGTTCTAAACTGTTTGTACAATTATTTTTATTTCAATGCTACACATGCTGAAATTCAATGGTAAGTTTGGTCATGGTAATAATGGTACAAATTTTCGTTATAGGAACACTCGTTACAAATTGATCATAATGAAAAGAGGTAGATCTCGTCTGAGTGGATATTCACATACTGAGTATTGTCCACATTGAAATGAACGCAAAAAATTCAGTGTCTACTATATCAAGATACGCGAAAATGCTCGATGTTAAATTTTTCCAAAATTACAAACAAATCGGCAAAGCCAACGCATAGAAATGTCACGCTGTTCTCCAATATACATAATTGATAATCAAAAGAACATTACGTCCATTTTTTGTTATTTTTATCCTAACATGTTCATCAGATACACTAATTTAAAAAATTGCATGATTTTTCAATGAAAATAAGCGTGCTGTATCGATTATATATTGAACATTATTGTTTGGGAATACATTTTCGTCTGAAAATATATTAAACACTCACTATGTAACGGTTTAAATGTGATGTAATCTTTTTTCTTCTTGCAACCTCGTGAGATTATAGAATAATAGACCGTTCTATTTTTTTTAACTCATTATTCCTCTTCGTCATTCTCTTCCTCTTCTGCATCACGATAGTTATGAAACCTCTCTCTCATAATTTGTCGTTGGATTCTCCGAGCTAAAGCGCGTGGCCCTCTTGCAGGTAAATCGTCATCGATGTCCGCAGGATGAGGATTTTCGTTTTGATCATGATCGGGGACTATTGGTGCTTGGAAATGTTCATCACAAAAACGATGTTGGATTCTCATATTGTGAAGTACTGCACATGCATTCACTATTTTTGCAGCAAATGTCGGTTCGTACATCAACACGCGCTGATAGGAAAGACATCTCCATACAGATTTGAAGACACCGAAGAAACGTTCAACAACGTTCCTTGCCTTGCAAAGCTGCTGCGTGTAATAAAACTGTTGAGTATCTTCAGGAAAATTCGCCAAGGGTGTCATAAGCCACGGTTCTAGCGGGTATCCAGCGTCACCTGATAAAGAACATTCATACTGTTACAAATATACTGAACGTATACATAAATGAGAAAAAAATTAGAAATGGCGGCTTTTAACATTTTTTTTAAAGTAGACACATCATCGGTCGTTTTAAGGAATGTCTGAAATGTAATGTCTTCGAACAGTAAAAATTTCACGGTTTTGCCGTGTTGCAAATACCTCTATAATGGTCAGACTCACCGATAAGCCAAGTTTTTCGTTCGCCTCGATTGTAATGAAATTCCATTGCCCGACGAATTGGTGATGTACTCCAGATGTACGCATCATTTCGTGCACCTGGATACCGTGCATTGATATTCAGCAATTTCATATCGGGGTCAACAATCTGAAAGAATATATAACGCAACAGTGGAACGTAAGCTTTATAGCAACCACCCAGAATACAGTAAGTATTGAAGTATTCGTACGCCGATGATTGAAGGTAGTGAACGCATTTTATTAACGAAGCCTTTGTAGCTAACACATATGTGTTTAAAACGCATGCCACTTGATGCTTAAAACATAATATCAATGTTGGGTACTTTTTTCACTCACAGTATACTTGCTACATATATATGTATACTTGCCGCTTGTATGTTCAAAGAATGTCGACCATGGTGATTGACGAAGGCCTCTTCATGCTCAGAAGGGGCAAGAATATGGACAAAAGTGCAATCTATAGCACCAATGGCACCCTCAAATGACTGTGCGGCGGTTGAAAATTTTTCACGCGCTCGCTGTCGATCTGCTTCAGTCATTGGAAATTTCACCCACCTACGTAGCAAACGCCTATTTATTGCCTCTGTCACAACATGGAGGCAACGACTCGTTGTTGTCTGACTAACGTTGAAATGATATTGATTGCCTACACTTCTTTGGTAGTTGCCTTGTGCATAAAACTGTATAGCGATTAATACCTGTAATAAAGGATATATATATTGCCATGTTCCAAAGACACATTATACTATTAAGAGTTTAATCATATTAATTACTGCTACAAACTTACCTTAATTTCTGGGCTTAAGCCCGTAGTGCGTTTGCTTTGCAATTCTTCTCGTAATGCATTGCAAATGCCGATTACAAGTTCTGGAGTCAGGCGAAAGTAATCAACGAATTCGTCGTGTGGTAGATGAAAGGGGTTCTGCGCATCTCTTAGCTGTCTCCGTTCTATGTGCCGTTCTATCCGACGCACCCTTTCACCCAACAATCCCAGTTCCCAAGCCAAATAATCAAGGGCCATGTTCGCTACAAAATGCAAACATTTTATAATATGCAGAAACAGGTATTAAAAAAATGATTATCGTATTATATGATTGGTGATTATATAAAAGTAAGATTTTGATCACAATATCGAAATAAAAAGAAATATTCTTCGAACAGAAATAATAATTATAGGTTATGCACGGTTTGAAAAACCTTATAAAACATATAGGCGGGGATTAACTGGAAATCCGTGAAACTTTTACACATTTTTTTTAACGTGATAATTAGTCAAAATATATCACAGGTTGTTTTTTTAAATATAACACGTTATCTTTGGAGTACGCGTTTTCTTACCCAGAAATACAAATTATTCACACAGTTCGAGCGCTCACGAATCACAACGCGTCCAACCGCATTTCGACTCGTCGCTACGGCATAACGAGGGGTACGCTGCCCCTCGCTATATCAGCAGCTCATACCGACACCATAACGACATTTTTTGTTACGAATAGCGACGAACGACGTTATACCTTATGTACGGAATCGCATTTGTCGTTACCGCGACGCGTCGTTATTCATCGTACCGAAAAGTGTCGCTATAAGCTCATAACGACAGTATAACGAGTTACGGAATCCCGCTCCAGGTACGCTAACCACTAGACCAACACATCGGTTGTATTTACTATATATTATCGGTTCCCAAGAACGCTAGCGACGTCGCGGCGGAACTGAGCACTACACCTCTGCGACCGATTGAAAGAACTGTTTGAGTAGGGAATGTCGACTCCTTCTCTCTAGTCTCCTTGATCCCAGCACTGGATTCATCGCGCGCGTTCCGATAAACTCCGCCGGTCGGTAGGGTTGTCCGGCATTCATGGTTGGCAGCGCGCTCGCCCCTCGGATTGCCACTGATTGCCGCCCTCAGGCAGTCTTCGTCCGAGTGTGCGATGCGCTATACTGTGTAACGCTTGGAGGTTAATTTTTTGGCTCTATCGCGCATCCTACGCATTCCTCTCATTAGTGTGTATAGACGACGAGCGTTCCGTATTCACGGACGCTTCTTCGAATCCGTTCTCTGCTCAACGTCTCATCGTCGGATCACAAGTCGAGTACATCGGTCGCCCGATGGATCGCGCAGGTACGAGCCCCTTATTTATCCTCCGCGAAAAACGCGTCGGTCGATCGAGCGAAGGACGACGCGGGCAAAAAAAAAAACAAAAAATATCTGTCCATTAAAATTGCGACGTGTGTTTTCCTCCCTCAGACGAGAGAAGCGATTCCGAGGACGAGCTCGAGAGTGCGCGAAACAGCCGTCGATCGGGGACGCGCTCGCCGAGAGCCTCGAGGTCGCGGTCTAGAGGCTCCGCCGCATCGGCTAGCGGCAACTCGTCTCCGAGAAGCCGATCAGGGTCGCAACATTCGCGGAGCCCGTCGCCCGCTCGGTAAAATGAACACTTAACCTTAAAATCCTCCCGAGTGTTCCACAACCCTAACAATAAACCTTGCGAACAAAAAAAACAAACAAAAAACGCGCTGACCTTGGAAGACCATGCGCAGTAGGGTGGCACAAATTTGAGCTCTATTTTTTTTCCTTTTTCCCACCATCCAATTATCTTTAACCCTTTCACATATGTCGGGACATATGCTGTCCCAGTCTGGAAAAATTTAAAAATTACGGCTAAGATAACATATGTCCCAGTTACTGAAAACATAGGCACATTTCAGTGGTGAGGTATTCGTACCCTTATTGAACAAGCTGCAGACAGAAAAATTATTTCATCGTAATGATCACTCGGAGGAGAAATAACTGTTCCCGGTGATGAACCACACGGAATTAATTTTTTTGCCGCACTGAAAGGGTTATCGGGATGGTAGGGGATTCAGCGTGAAAAAAAAAACACTGCGTATTTTTTTCATCTACATTGATAGAGAAAATTTATTGAAACCTTTTGTAGATTGTCAAGTGTCATTTCAAGAACATTCCGTGAGATTTGTACGCGAAAATATCCACAAACAAGCCGGTGACAAAGCTTTTCCAAGAACGCCTTTGGAAAAACACAATTTGCAGTGTTCACGATATCTCAGCTAGAAATTATCTGAAATGAAGTACCATTAAAATTTAGTCAAAGTATCATCAAATCCTGCCCCCAACGGTCTATGATAATTTTTTTTTTTCATTTCTAAATTTTTGGTGGTCATGTAAAGTGAAAAGTGTTATTTTTCACGAAAAATTCCGCCATTTAGGTGGTGGAAAACCCCCTCAATGTAAAAAAAATCTCAAACTAACTGTTGGGGGGAGGTATTTGATATGTAGAAAGTGTGTACCAAGTTTGAAATAAATCGGTCATGTAGTTTTCAAATGGCAGTAACATGGACGTTGAAAAAGTGATTTCGAGAAAAACGCGTTTCAAGTTCAGAGAAGTCGGAGCTACAGTGTTAGAAGAGCGGGACTAAATAGTCAATAATTTCGAGAGTTTTGCTCTGATTGACTTGAAATTTTGGGATTATATTCTCGAAATGTTTAACTATAAGAAAAAAACAAAAAAAATCGATTTTTCAAAAGTGCACACCCCTACCCTCGCTTTAAAGAAAAAAAGAAGTGTCACAAAAGATGCGTGTGGTCAAAAAAAAATTAGACGTCGGTCAAGCCTTCTAAAAATTCTGATTTTCATTAAAAAATCGATTTTTTTTTTTCGTTCTTTTCTCACCCTCAAATTTTACGCTTTATAATTTTTTTAATTAACCTCGCAAAAGCTCTATCTGGCCAATGAATATTTAGTGGTTGCTCTGGGTTTTTGGAATTAACATTTTGCGCCAAAAAATAAATCTTGCATGCACTATAATTCCTTGTAGCATAAAAACAACATAAACAGCGAAGTGTTACATTTTCATAACAATTGATTATAATAATTTGCACGTAAAACAGCTGCCATTTCAGTTTTTACGAATAAAACGACCTATAATTTTGTTTACAGACAAGAGCTTTGAAAAATTATTTTATGAGAACAAAGATTATATTTCTTGGGTGTAGAAGTGTGAGGCAAGTTTTAAAAATCTGTCTCTAAAGAAAAAACGATTAATTGTTTTGAAATTTTTTACAAAGAGTCAAATTTATGAGCAAGAACAGTAAAAAAATATTAGCGAAAATTGGAAATTTCAAAGCTCTTGAGCGACCGCTAAATATTCATTAGCCGGCTCGAGCTTCCGCGAGGTTAATTAAAAAAATATGAAGCGTAAAATTAATGCATGAGAAGTGGATGCAAAAAAAATCGTATTTTCAATGAAAATTTGTATTTTTGGCAGGCTCGAGCGACCTCTAAATATTTTTAGACCGCTCTCAGCTTGAGCAACAATTTTTGTTTTCTTTAAAGATAAACGGATGGTAAGAAAAAAGGAAGAAAAAGAGCTCAAATTTATACCACCCTAGGACATGTGGAAAAATTCGAAAATATCGGAATGCCAGCGAAGAAGTCTACCATGGAAAAAATGTTTGCAGGTCTGGAAGATCTTCGCCGTCGCACGGCCAGATAGCTTCGCCACGATCCAACAGATCGGCGGCCTCTTCGAGGTCTCCGTCGCCGGCCGGCTCCGGATCGCCCAGGCGAGGCTCAAGGTCAAGGTCGGGCTCTATGTCGGCCAAGAGCGGGTCTGGCTCGCCGTCGTCGCGGCGCGAGGCTAACAGCGCGCCCGGATCGCCCGCGGATTCCCGTCCAGCCTCGAAGTCGCCGCGGCGATCGCGCTCGAAAAGCGGCTCGCGCGATTCGTCGCCGCGTTCCAAGGTCGCGGCGACGCGTTCACGGTCGGGATCGCGCGAATCCGGAGAACGCTCGCCGGCCGCCAAGAACGGCTCGCGGTCTCGCTCGAATTCGGGATCGAGCCGAGAGAGAGCGAAGTCGGGATCGCCAACCGCCGATTCAGCAGCCCCGAACTCCCCGAGGCATCGCGGCCGATCGCCATCAGTTGACAGCTCGAAAGCACATTCGCCGCGGGGATCACGCTCGAGATCGGCCAGTCCCGAAAACAAAGCACGCTCGCGCTCAGGATCAGGATCGAGACCCGCATCGCCCGTCAACTCCAACAGGGAATCGAGATCGAGATCGGGATCGAGGAATGGAGGATCGAGGTCGCGGTCAGGATCGAGGAAAGCAGCATCGCGATCGCGATCGCGTTCAGGATCGGGAAAAGCGGCATCTCGATCTCGATCGCGATCGCATTCAGGATCGAGGAAAGCGACATCCCGATCTCGATCGCGTTCGCATTCGGGATCGCGAAAAGCGGCATCACGATCACGATCACGCTCAGGATCGAGAAAAGCGGCATCTCGATCGCGATCACGCTCAGGGTCGAGATCACGATCGCGCTCAGGATCAAGAAAAGCGGCATCACGATCGAGATCGCGATCGCACTCAGGATCGAGAAAAGCGGCATCACGATCGAGATCGCGCTCAGGATCGAGAAAAGCGCCATCACGATCGAGATCGCGCTCAGGATCGAGAAAAGCGGCATCACGATCGAGATCGCGCTCAGGATCGAGAAAAGCCGCATCTCGATCGCGATCGCGCTCAGGATCGAGAAAAGCGGTATCACGATCGAGATCGAGATCGCACTCAGGATCGAGAAAAGCCACATCCCGATCTCGATCGCGTTCAGGATCAAGAAAAGCCGCGTCCCGATCTCGATCGCGCTCAGGATCAAGAAAAGCCGCGTCCCGATCGCGATCGCGCTCAGGATCGAGAAAAGCAGCGTCCCGATCGCGATCGCGCTCAGGATCGAGAAAAGCCGCGTCCCGATCTCGATCGCGCTCAGGATCGAGAAAAGCCGCGTCCCGATCGCGATCGCGCTCAGGATCGAGAAAAGCCGCGTCCCGATCGCGATCGCGCTCGGGATCGAGGAAATCAGCGTCACGTTCCCGATCGCGCTCGGGATCACGCGGAGCAACATCCCGATCGCGTTCGCGATCTCATTCAGGCTCGAGAGTCTCGCGATCGCGTTCGCGCTCCGCGGGCTCGAGATCGAGATCGGGTTCGCGGGCGAAGTCACGATCGAGAAGCCCGAGCCGCGATTCGAACGGCTCGGGGGCCGGTAAACGACGCAGACGTATATCAGACTCTGACGGCGATGACGACGACGACGAGGCGATAAAAACTACTCAACGCTCGAAACACAAACTCTCGGATTCCGAGGAGGAGGACGACGAGGAAGGCTCGTCCGCCAAGCGCCGAAAGAAACTCGAGGATG
The DNA here is from genome assembly GCA_964007375.1 of Ophion obscuratus. Lineage (NCBI taxonomy): Eukaryota > Metazoa > Arthropoda > Insecta > Hymenoptera > Ichneumonidae > Ophion > Ophion obscuratus. The sequence goes on from OZ023315.1 coordinate 31,804,262, forward strand.
AGGAAAAGGCGGAAACGACGGAGGATCAACCGGACGAGGAGAAAACTCCGGAAATGGCGAACGCCGCGTCGGCGACGACTATTCAAGACGACGCCGATGATTCGGACGAAGGAATAATCGACAATCGCGGCCAGCCAGATCAGTGAGTTCAAATTCCTCACATACAAGCCCCATTCACCATTAGGATTCCCATTTGTACACATATAGGCTCTGTCATTTCGAGCAAAACGCTGCTTTTTTAATGTCGCGCGACAAAAATTTGCCGAGGCATTTCCGTTTAAAGTCCATGTAGTAAAAGAAATGGAACAGTAGCTGCTCGCTCTTTTTATTTTTAGAAAATAGAAAATCGAAAAATTTGTTGTCTTGAAAACTTGCACTCTGGGGTTTTTGAGAGTGCTGATCACGAATCTGAACTCAAAATTCAGAAATTTACAATGACGAACAAATATGCCGAATGAATATATTGAACTTCCATTCTGAACATTTTTTGGGGGCCGGGTTGAAATTCCGAACTTTGAATGCTCCGACGGTTTAAAATTCCGAATTTTAATATTCCGAAAGTCAAGATGGGGCCGCGTTAAAATTCCGAAATTTGGATGATCAGAACGCTCAAAACTCCGAAAGAATTTTACACGGAAGACGAAAACTCCGAAAATCTGAACACCGTCGAAATAATTCGGCTATGGAAGTTTTCAAAGTTTCAAAATTTTCGATAAATCGATGCATTATACCAAGAATTTTTTTATTTGATCAGGAAGTGATTTTGCGTCAATTTTGAAATTTGTCTAGGCAATGTTATACGTTCTACGTCATTTACAGTCAACGGTGTGGACTTTCGCTGGCATGATCTTGACATGGGGGCCGGGTTGAAATTCCCAACTTTGAATGCGCCGAGGGTTTAAAATTCCTAATTTTAATGTTTCGAAATTACAAGGTTCGTCAAGATCGTGCCAGCGAAAGTCTACACAGTTGACTGTAAATGATGTAGAACGTATACCATTGTCTAAACAAATTGAAAAATTGACGAAAAATCACTTCTTAATTAGAAAAAAATCAAACTTAACCCCTTCGTTGGCAGAGAGAATTCGACAAATGGTGCCCAAAATGGCAGGAAATTTTGTTTATCCTGAAAACTTGTACTCTGCGGTTTTTGAGGGTGCTGATTACGAATCTGAACTCAAAATTCAGGAATTCACAATGACGAACAAATATGGCAAATGAAAATACAAATAATACAGATTGATTTAGATGAAACTCGGTGCTCATATAGGTAAAGGTAACTGATTATGAGCCCATATCGATATAGGTAACTGATTATGAGCTGTTTTTTGCACTTTCGTCCGCCATATTAGATCCGCTATTGAAATGTTTTGAATTTTGTGTTCAGATTCGTAATAAGCGACCTCGAAAATCCCAGAGTACCAATTTTTATCTAAATCGAGTAAAAATATGCAATTTCGATCCGCCGTTCTAGCGCCGCCATTTTTAATTTTCAAATTTAAAGTTCAGATTCGTAATAAGCGACCTCAAAAATCCCGGAGTACTAATTTTCATCTAAATCGAGTAAAGTTTTAGATTTTTGTCCGCCATTTGGCGCCGCCATTTTGAATTTCCAAATTTTGACTTCAAATTCGGATTCAGCGAGCCCAAAAACCCCCGAGTGAGGCTCCGATTTCAAATCAGAGCAAGTTAAATAGGGATACGAAGGTTGACGCACTATTGCGTCAATGCCGCACAGGGCACGGAATTATTTGACGCACTATTGCGTCAATGCCAACGAAGGGGTTGATCCATCTTCGGACAAATGCATTTTGTCGCTAAAAAATAATGAACACAGAGACTGGCTTTGCAAATTGATAATACGATTCAGTAAATTTCGTTTACCATTGTTCGTTCTCTCTGCCATCGTCTGTGCTCACCGAACGAACCCCAGTCGTGAATAAGTGTGTAACTAAAAAATTCTTTTTTACCCTCTGGTTACCCCTCAAAAAGTCCCTTTTCAAATACCCCGCCTAAATGTGTCTTTTCTTCTTTCGCATCGCTCAGGACCGAATACGTGTAAGTTCGACCAATATCGGCAAGATTGAAGTGAAAAATTGAAAAGAATTGCACACTGAAACTTGAAACTCTTTTGTCTTCACCAGGGACGACACGATATCGGATTTCGACAGGATGATGATGCGCAAGAAAGAGGAACAGACGCGACGCCGGAAGCGCAAAGACATCGACATAATAAACGACAACGACGACATAATAGCGCAATTATTGGCGGACATGAAGACCGCCTCGGACGATGACAGAAAATTAAATCAGCTGAACAAACCGGCCACCAACAAAATCGCAATGTTACCCAAAGTATTGTCGCAATTGAAGAAGCACGATTTGCAGCTCGCCTTCCTCGAGCACAACGTCCTCTCAGTCTTGACCGATTGGCTGGCGCCTATGCCCGATCGGTCCTTGCCTTCCATAAGAATACGCGACTGTCTTCTCAAATTATTAATAGAGGTAAGAAGAGCAAAATGAAATGTGTCGATCATGACGCGTGGAAAAACTAAATTTTTTATCATACCAAATTTTCCTAGAATTTTATTACGAAATTTGCGTAACCATTTTAAATATGTAACAAATTTCCACATCTCGTCCACACACCCACTTTGGGACTTTTTTTTCCGAATATGATCTCACTTTTCGCAACGTATTGAACACTCTGGCATGACTATCTTTTGTACGATAGCAAAGCTTCCTCTGTGGCATTAATTTTCAAAATGGGGGACGTCGCCTGCGTCGCTGCACCAGTCTTAGTACAGTCGTGCTGTATATTGGAATCGAAAAAATTAGAAGGCTAGTTTTTTGACAGGTGATTTTGTAGGCGCCGCGGGTGCTAAACCCAAGTTTGCCTAAAAATCGGGGTGTAGGATTTTTTTAGGGGATGAAAGGGGATGGGGTTGAATTAATGCCAAACTGCAACCCCCACGAGGTTGGCGCTGGGAGACAAAATGTTCAGAAAAATTCGGGTTTTATTTTTGTCCACAGCGCCGGAGTCGTGGAAGTTCGATTTGGGGGTGAAAAAGTGGGGTGAAATTTTGAAAAATCAGTTTTCATTCGATAACTCTTTAGGAAAAATTCATACAACTTTTGTTCAAATGGGAACGTTGTAGCCCTTGAAAAGACGCGTCGATCGAGTATTTGATCATCCCTCTCCAATAATATCTTCACCCCCGAAAGAATTGTTGAAGTATAAACAAAAAAATTGTTTATTGAATAACTCAAAAACAATCTATTTTTCGGGCATGGTTTAAATGTACGAAATGTAGAGAATAATTTTCTCTATATTTTCGTTTCTATGGATCACCCTTGAATTTTGCTTTTTCGAACCCCTCTCAGGGATTGAAAATTCAAAATGAAATTCTGGGAAAATTATTGACCGAAAATAAAGAGATACGAGTTTGGCGCTGTGGACAAAAATGTAGCTGAAGGTTCAAGCTACAAATTCTTCCACGGCGGCGAATTCGTGCGGGCCAATAGTTTTCCCAGAAATTCATTTTGAATTTTCAACCCCCTCGAGGGGTTGGAAAATCAAAATTCAAGGGTGTACCATAGAAACGAAAATATAGAGAAAATTATTCTCTACGTTTCGTACATTTGAATCATACCCGAAAAATCGATTGTTTTTGAGTTATTCAATAAACAATTTTTTTTGTATTTTGACCATTTTTGTGGCCCGGGGGGGGGGGGGGTGAAGATATTAACAGAGACTTTGTCCTTGGAGTGCCATATTTCAGGTGTTTACATTTTTTTTTTTTTTTAAGTAAACGAGTAAAGCTTTTCAGTGCGGTTTTTTTCTTGCTGTTATTCATGATATACAGAACGTTAAAAAATTTAAAAAAAAAAAACCAAAATGGCGGCCGTTGCAGCTTCGCGAAAACAGGTCCTCAAATCGCGGGAGGTAAACGGCTGACATCACTGCCCCCTCTTTGTTGATCTGAAATACAAATTCAAAGCATATTATCAATCTGTGACCCTTTGGTCATGGAATGACGGATGGGTTTTTCGTTTAGTACACATTTCGGAAAATGGCGGCAATAAAAAAGTCGAATTATCGCGTTTTTTTCGCATAAAAAGATAAATAATAAATGCAAAAATGTATCTATCGAAAAAACGATCCGTCATTCGGTGAAGACATATTTTCTGAGTATGCTCTCCAAATTTCAGGTCGATATGTTAATTACAGCGGTCAGGAGAATGTCAGCCATTTTTAAAAACGTGTTTGCGAGAAAAACGCGTTTAAAGTTTTGTAATGTGTTTACGCAAATGTGTTTATAATTACCGCTAACCGGCAATGCCTGGTCCATAGAGGCATCCCTCCTCTTCTTCTAGCTGCTCATGTTGAGTCGCTAACATCTCCCGTTGCTCAATCCGGGACAAAGTCTCCCTTAACGGAGAGTGATGATCAAATACTCGATCGATGCGTCTTTTCAAGGGCTATAACTTTCCCATTTGAACAAAAAGTGTACGATTTTTTTTTCTAAAGAGTTATGGTATTAAAACTGATTTTTCAAAATTTCACCCCACTTTTTCACCCCCAAAATGAACTTCGACGACTTCTCTGAACATTTTGTCTCGCGGCGCCGACCTCGTAGGGGTTGTAGTTTGGCATTAATCCACCCCCCATCTTCTTTCATTTCCTAAAACAAAACCCTACACCCCGATTTTTAGGCAAACTTTGATTTAGCACCCGCGGCACCTACAAAATCACCTGTCAAAAAACTAGCCTTCTAATTTTCTCCGATTCCGGGGTTTTTCAGCGACAGCACGACTGTACTATTGGGAATAATAATAACGCAAAGGACCGACAGAGATGGGCGCGCGTTCTGTGTGCGGGCTCGGCGGTCACTGAAGTTAAGCAGCATTGGAGGCTGCCAATACTTGGAGCGGTACCGCTTGCCCCGTGCACCGGTTTGCGCGTCAACCTCTGAGTGGGAGGCAGTTTGTCTGAGTTTCCGATGGTAATACAACTGAAGCTCAACCAAATATAGCCGCCTGTATCGGACCAGGTTTTCCGCAGTTTCCCTGGGCCCTCGTGCAAATGCGATACAGTAGTGCATTAGGAAAGAGTGGCTGCGGTCAACACTCTGGGGGGGGGGGGGGGGGGGGGGACTCTGGAAGGATTGTGAATGTCGGAAGAAATGGAAGGAATAAAGGAGGCGATGGTAAAAGGGGAACGAACCCGTACCTCTGAGGAATATATATAATAAATAACACAAAGATCGGGGGATGACAAAAAATGTCTGTCAATTCGGCTTTCAGTTTCCGCGGATCGATCAGTCGTCTCTGAAGCACTCGGGGATCGGTAAAGCCGTGATGTACCTGTACAAGCATCCCCGTGAAACGAAGGACAACAAAGAGAAAGCGGGCAAACTCATAAACGAATGGGCCAGACCGATATTCAATCTCTCCGCCGACTTCAAGGCCCTCTCGAAGGAGGAGCGATTCCAGCGGGACCTTGAGCAAACGCCCCAAAAACGGCGCAAACCCGACGAGGGCGAAACTTCCCAGAAATCTCAGGATATCAATAAAGCTCTCAAGAGCGACGCCAAGTACGTTACTCGCAGAGGCAACTTCCGTGCAAGCTTCTTCCAGAACTCTAACGGGATTGAAATAATCTCACGCGCATTCGTTGTCTTTTTTTCTCGATTTCCAGGATGCTCAGACCTGGTGACAAAGGTTGGGTCGGCAGGGCCCGCGTCCCGGTGCCCTCGAACAAGGACTACGTGGTGCGACCCGATTGGAAAACCGACGTCGACATCAGTCGGGTAAGTTGCCACACCCGAACAACCCTCCACCATCCGGAAATTCAACTAACGATTTTTTTCGTCCGCTTCTCGCAGTCCACGAAGAAGCAAATGAATCGATTCGAGCGACACATGAAGAACTACATAGACGGCAAGAGACTGAAGTCCGCGAGGCGAGCCGTTGACATATCGATCGAAGGTCGCAAAATGTCCTTGTAAAAAGGACAAGCCCCGTAGCTATGAGCGCCGTCGTATCGATTCGCAAGCCCACGAAGCTGAATCAAAGAACGCCCTACACGCTTCTTGGCAAGGCCTCCAAGAGCGACAATCCAAACTCGTAATTGTCGTTGGAACACGAGCATTTTTTAGACCTCAAGGAGCCTCGGGCGTCTCGATCCAGAATTTTGAATGCCGATTCTGTTTAGACGTGGATACGTTCAACTTCCGGTTTCAATGGCGGTGCATCGTTTTCGAAAAATAATTTGGCGCAGTGCTATGAAGTTCCAACTGTTCGCGATTCCACAATTACCCAATTGTCCAGACATTTGTTTCTCCCCGGACGACGCAGTCGAGTATCGAGGAAGGGCGAGTTCGTTCTCCTTCGTGGCTCTTCGATTGTTGTCTTAGACGTAGATCGAGTGACGCGTGCCCAAGAACTTTCAGTACTAACTATGCCGAAGAATGGACTTCGATGGAATATTCTCGTTTTGGAAAATACGAGTGTAATCCACGATCTGTCGTGGAGTTTTGGTCACGAGTGAAGCGCGCATGCATCGTTGAAAATACTCGTGCGAGATTGCAATTTTCCTTTCACCGCTGTATTTCGTAATATTGTCTTCGAGATAACGCATAGTGATAACATTGTTAAACGTTATGAACATGAAAAATGTATATAAAGTTCGTACTCGATTACAGAAGTGTTTTTTTTTTCTTCTTCCCCTCTCGGTACAATGAGGTAGAGAAACGAGGGCGCCCGAGCCGACGACGCCGGTTTGCGGATCAGAGCCCATTCGCAATTATTTTGATACAAAAATTGGCCATTTGCGTAGCGCATGGTATCGAGAAAATTAAACGTTCATTCCCTGTGCCCCGTCGCTGTATACACCCTTATATAATTACAGCTATATCCGTTTAAAAAATTATACACTCGATTCCTTTTTTTTTCCCTTTCCGTTTCCCGATCGATTCGTCCGGATTGCTTAGTTTTTCTTTCGCCTCAATTCTCACGACGATAGATCTTGGAGAGAAATTTGAAGAACATATCGTGAGGAAGACCTCGGGATATTTGTTGTATGTGAGTATTCAAGAGATTGTAAGTCTCCTCCTCGTAAATCGAATAGGTCGTCGAGAGGGCCAATTCGTCGTACAAATGTTTCACGCGGGCCACATTTTCCGCGTCGGCCTTGCCGTAATTTTCCTGCAGGAAAAATGAGAGAGGTGATTCTTTAGATAAATGAGTTTCCCGAAAAATTTTGTTTTCCTATTTTGTCATTTTTGGGGTTATAAATGATGATATTCGGTCGGGGAAGCTGCCATTTTTCATTAACAAATTTGTTACGATCAAAAAGTCGTTAAAAGTAATTTCGAATATTTCAAAAACCCAATGGAGGCGTCGAAATGTTAAAAATGCCCTATTTTATCACGTATTTCCACGAACTTCAAAACCCCATAACTTTTTATGGGGGGGGGGGGGGTAATTTTAGCGTCCCCCGACTGAATATAATTATTTATAAGCCGATATGGAAGAAAATAGCAACAAAAAATTTAGGCTCTTTTTTCGGAAATGTCACGTATCTGAAGAATTGCCCAATTAACTCATTTTCATCTATAATTAAGTTAAAATGCATCCCAATATACTGATAAAACTTCAAGACAAGTTACCGAACTTTTAACGAAACATTACGGCATTAAAAATCGCGTAAAAGTCAAAAATGATTTTCTTGGTGTTCCAAAGGTATGAAAGGACTCGGGCATGAAAATGTGATTTTTCTTTCCGAAAGCGAAGCTTCCCCTATGAGGAGACAAAGGGAGTACGTACTTCGAGGATTTTTCGTTGCGCCGGTGTGGCTCGTTGGAGTGCGACGACCGCCAGCCACGTGCACTTGCCCTCCTGTATGTCCCTGGTGTCTTTGCCGGTCACCTTCGGGTCACCGTAACAATCCAGATAATCGTCCTGCACTTGATAAAAGTGGCCCATCTCCAGTAGAATAGTTTTGGCCTGCCTGTGAACTTCGGCGTCTGTTATACCAGCCTGAAAATAACACAATTGTAACAACGACAAGGGAAAGGAGCAATCGAGTGCTTAATTCAAGGCGTATTCGTCGACTCACTTGGTACATGGCGAGGGTGACCGGCATAACGAACGTGTAATGTCCAGTTTTGTATCTGGTGATCGCGTTGTAACGATCCATCGTGAAATGCTCGAAATTCGGTTTGCTATTAAACTGAGTCGCCAACAAATCCAGGGTTTGCCCTATCACCGTTCTCAGCTTGTTCTGCGAACACGAAACAATATTCGCAAAAACGTATTATCGGCATTATTATAATTGTAAGTCAGCTTCGTATCAGCCTGAAAAAAAAAAAAAACGAATCGACAGACAGTGCAAATTTTATATCAGAGAAAAAACGCATTTTTCGGGATTTTTTTTAGAAGGCAAATAACAAGTGAGCCCGGTAAACATTGAGGTATCTTTTCATGTATATTTAAATTGTATTTAAAAAATTCTACATGAAACAATAAATGACTGTAGATCGTAATTCTTGACTGAACCAAATAAACCAATGAAATGTTCAATTTTCATATATTTTTCTTCGGAGCGAATTAAGAAAAAGCTGAAAAAATCGTGAAATCATAACTTTGCTCCGGTATATAAAAAAAATGTGTAAAAAAAACCACTTTAACGTGCTATAAAATTTTTTCAAAAATACTGTTTTAACGACTTTTTGTATTCACTTAGAAGAGATTTTCGTACTGAAGAAAATAAACTTTAGTTTGATTCAATAGCTCGTTTAGTTTTTTTGCTATCACGAACGCCAATTTGGAAAAATCGTGAAAATGAAAACAGGAGAAAACGCGCTTCAAAGTTTTCGATAAGAGGAAATATCAATCGCTTCTCTGCTTTTGGCCTTGTATCTTCGGAAATATTTACAATGGGCTTCTTTAACTTTGTAAATATATTCCTGGATAGTTTATCTATCGACTTGAGCAATTAAAAAAATACGATTTTTCAGACCTTCTAACTCAAGCTCCCGCCTTAACCCGTAGAACAACATGATCGTAATTATTTAAAAAAACGCCGATTTTCGCGTTCAATGTAAATGGTTTAAAAAAATGGGGTCGTGTCTTACATCAGCTATGATATCGATGATGTTCAGATAGTAGGGCTTGTCCTTGAAGTACTTTCTTAGCAGCTGATGAACGGTTTCATTAAGGTACATTCCATCGTTGAGTGCCGCCAGGCCAATGTTGTTGCAACGATACCAGCACTTTTGTCCTCGTCGTGTTTCCGCATTATCGATTATGTCATCCTCGACTAAAAAGTAGCCATGGATCTGAGGATCGGGGAAAAGTACTTGAATACGAGAGAGAGAGAGCGATATCGATTATCAATAATTTCTTAAAGTTTAAACTAAAAAATCTACAGATATTGCACAAAGTGAAACTATTTCATGGCATTGGAAATGTAATCAGACGTTTCGGGTAATATAAAATAGATACATTTGAATAATATGAGTTGGTTTCTACTATTTTTCGGAAAAATATCGTTACATTATGGTATACAGGGTGTCCTGTTATTGATGGCTAATCCGGCAACTGTCGATAGGTCAGATCATGTCCTACTATATGCTAGAATTTCAGTTTAGTAAAAACCCAACGGTTTTCGAGACAAAAATCATCTGCTTTTGGTTTTTCGCATGCCATTTCTACAAATAATAACTTTTTTTACCCGATTCGAGAAAAAATATACTCTTGGTCATTTGTTTTATCTAGAAGTTTTCTTCTTGCGGTAGTCCTATCGCTAGGCTTCAATCCATAGGATTTTCATATTTTTGTTGAGCTTCATTGAACATATTAATAATCGTCTCATTAAAATTTCAGGGTTGGTTATCGACCTATCCAGTAAGAAATTTGGCGACAACACATTGGCAACACAACGCCAAGCGAGAGCAAGTTGTGACGGAAAAATGGCATCCTTTGTCGCCGCGTTAAGCTGTGTGTTAGCAGCACAGCATTGCGCGTCCTCGCGTGAATGCTGGTGTTAATATTGCGGTACGAAAATACAGAATATTGGCGGTACATTTGGAGCACGTTCATTGCTGGGTTATTGCAGCATTACGACAGAAAATTCGGTATGCCTTATTTGAGCAAGCTGAGGGCACATTGGAGGTACGCTGTGACGCTCCATTGCCGATAGAAACTCGGCACGTTATCGCAGCATTCCGCGTCCTCGCGTGAATGCTGGTGTTAATATTGCAGTACGAAAATACAGAATATTGGCGGTACATTTGGAGCGAGTTCATTGCTGGGTTATTGCAGCATTACGACAGAAAATTTGAAATACGCTATTCGGCAAGGTGAGGGCACATTGGCGGCATGCTGTGACGTTCCGTTGCCGGCATATTTAGAACACACCGTAACGCTCCTTTGTCGGCATAAACGAGGCACGCTATTGCGGTGTTGTGACTGGCTAATTCTGCATTACCGGTAACTGGGCAGGTGGGAACAAAAGGAGGGCAAAATAAATAATTTTATTGAATACAATAGCACACACGTACCGGTTCGTGTGTGCGACGCCTGCGTATGACTAAGGGCTATGCGTCATGCCCAGCCCCCTGTCACTATCAGTCATGCCGCTGACACTGGCCTACTATTCCTATACGATAACGAAAACCTGTTTTGTCCCGGCTTTTTAGTTCTTGAAATCGACACTGCCTAGCGTTCGCTGTTGTGTGACAGCCTTCGGCTCTAAATACTCCGATCAGCTGAACGATTCGATACTTTCGTGGCTTTCGCCTGTTATCGTTATAGCGACGTTACTTATTGTGTTCAAATGGAAAATCGTTAGAACGAAAAAAAATTCCAAATATATCAATAGATTTTTATTCGTGTAAGATATTCGAAACACCGGCGCAACATACATATATATGCATGCCTGTCACACGACTACTAGCGCCACAGTGCGGCAAGGACATTTTGCGAACAGCATTTATCTAACAGTGTCACGGGGCTGCCATCAGTCAAACATGGCTCGCGTAATGACCGTCGTTTTAATTTTCAATCGCTGCCACGTGTGGCGCTAGTAGTCACCTGCTCGATAACTATATACATGCCATATAACTTGTGAACCAGCCGAACCCACCGAACAAAGGAGGAAATGTTTATTATAATCATTATTATAATATAATTATTTCAATCGTTAAAAATTTTGTAACTAGTAATGTATTTGTTTTTTGGCAGTTAGAGACCGGGAAGTAAGTGTATGCGTGCGTGTCGGTTTCTAAACAAGCATGACAATTTCAAGAAATAAATCGATACATATAAATATGAGGAAAAATATATTTATTTCCCTTAAATAATGTTTAAATTCAAAATATCAACATTTAATATCCATTTTCATAAAATGACCGGTTTTTTTTCTTTATAATATCTGAATGAACCTTGAATATTTTTTACGTGATACAAAATTTCGAATTTTGTTTTGCCGTATCTTTTTTTGTCAACACATTTTCTGACTGTAGCTGTTCTATCTTGGTCCACGGAAATAGCGATGGGACACTTCCTTGTGTTAAGTGGGGGATTTTGTATTTCCCCTGAAATTTTTGTCATAATTCGAATGTAATTGAAAAACATAAAAATTCGAGTTACGACAAAAAAAATGATCGAACTCACTATTCCAAGTACTTTTCCATCGGGACTTAGAAAGTGGCGTTCCCAGATTTTCGGTTTTCTGGAAATGCTTCTCGCAAACGGCTCTTCCACTTTTCACACAGCTGCTGTTTCGCCGCACAGCTATTTTCCCCATCAATTCTCACTTTGCGGGTTCTTGGGATATTGAAAAAATTCACCTTTTCTGCGTTTGATTTGTGCCCTGAGGTACAACCAGGGACGATGCATGTCGGCATGATTTATCTCAAACCAATTGCCGCCCTTCGTCGTTCGATAATTATAACCTACACACAATACAGAAGGTATGTAACAGGGTTGCGAAATTTGTAATGAAAATGTAATGCATTATTCATTACTTTTTTAATGGGTAATGAAAAAATATTTCATTACCCATTACATTGGATTTTGTAATGTAAAATATTTCCATTTTTCATTACATTGGATTTTGTAATGTAAAAAATTGCATTCCCCATTACATTGGATTTTGTAATGTAAAAAAATTCCATTACTCATTACATTGGATTTTGTAATGTACAAAATTTCCATTGCTCATTACATTGGATTTTGTAATGTAAAAAATTTCCATTTCTCATTACATTGGATTTTGTAATGTAAAAAATTCCATTACCCATTACATTGGATTTTGTAATGTAAAAAATTTCCATTACTCATTACATTGGAT